>BMAC01001117.1:150086-167609 GCA_014905375.1 Phtheirospermum japonicum
TTTAAATAAATAATAAATTCACCGGAACTCACCTAAAGTATACGGGTTTGAAAATATGCAATGTCACTCGCGAGATTAGGTGAGTTTCGGCGAGTTGGGGCGAGTTGGCTTGTCGGAGGATGCACTTTCAGATTTTTTTGAAGTACAGGATGCATTAAATTACAAAAAAAAACATTAGGATGCAAACTCAAAAAACATGTATAGTACAGGATGGTTTACAATCTTTTTCCCTGACTCAATTTATGATATTAAATTATGATTGAGGCGTTGAATTAGGCTTTAATTTAGGGTTTAGGGTTTGAATTTAGGAATTAAGTTTTGAGAAATTTAATTGGGGGTTCAATTTAGGAATTTAGGTTGATTTATGCAATTGTGAATGATTTTACGTTTAAGGATTTGATTTAGTTGAATTCAGGGTTGGAGTTTTTTTCTTCGAATTTTCAATTTTTTATATTTAAATTTATGTTTATTATTTATTTTGTTTTAGAAATTCGTTTTAGTTGTGCAAAATAATTTTAAATTAAGTAAAAATAGAGATTGATTTTTTTAATTTTATTAAAATTTTATATTTATTTTTTAGTTATTAAAATCTATTTTCTTAAATAAAAATAATAACTTTCTATTTCAAATTAATTAAAAATAGAATATTAAAATCTTTTTTTAATTAAAATTTGTTTTTCATATTATTCTTTAAGTCCAATTTCGAGTTTAGTCATAGTTTAAGGGTAAATTAGTTAATATTCAGAAAATTAGGGTACAAACCGTATTTAACTAGAAATGTAGGTTTCGGTTTTATTGAATTTAGGCATAGTTTAGGTTATCGTATTGCATTATCGAATTTATATATATTGTGATGCATGTCGAATATTTTATTTTATATTGTACATGCATGGGAAGGTCGATAGTGATCGATTGGGATTTAAAAAAAATGTATAATGTACATGCATGGGAAGACCGTGGTGATCGGCTGGTTTTTAAAAATATATATATTGTACATGCCTTTTTTTAATTTTATTCATTTGTCACTTTTAAAGAAGAAAATGTTGTTAGTTGTTTATATTGTCCATATAAATTAAGAGAATGACTTGTTTGTAATTTTATACTATAGTGTAATTGATTATTTAATTAAAAATCTTTCCTATTACTATATAAATTTATGGTACTATTGTTTATAATTATATTATTATATTAATAGTAATACTAAAAAATATATTTGCTACATTTACTATTAGATTATATTAATTTGAAGCCTCCCATAATTTCTAAAATTAAATTACATAAAACTAGTTTGTTAAAAAAATCAAAAAAAAAATCTAAAGATCGGTCCAAACCGGTTTTGACCGAACCGGAATTTCCGGTCCGAGGGTTTCCAAAATTCTGGTCTACCGGTCCAGATCGGGACCGTAAATTTTGGTCCGGTCCGGTTGCACATCCCTACATACTACTAACACTATTGAATGGAATAGAAGCCTTACCAAAAATTCAAATTACTCTTCTTCCTCGTAATTGGGTTTACACCCTAAATTATAGGATGGATATTACTGATCGTAGTTGGATTTATAAATGGTGAGGGGATGCTGGATTTCTTTAGAATACATTCGTAAAAGGGGTGGAGAGTTACGTTGAATTCGCACTCACGCATGATTCTACAGAGAGGGGCACTGCTAAGTTGAAATGTCCTTACAAACAAATTAAGTGTAGGAGTCGTAGTTACCGCAATATCAATGACATCAAATATAACTTATGTGCCAAAGGGTTTGTTCCCGATTATCATATTTGGACTCATCACAGGGAAATAATAGATCTCGTGTCATCGCATTGTAATTTTGAAGTCGAAGGATCATCTTCCACCATTCCTGAAGACTCACCAAATGTGTACATAAATATGGTGCAAGATGCTGCCGGACCTGATTTCGAGATGAATGATGATGCAGAAGAACCGCCTAGTCCAGAGGCGCAGAAGTTTTTCGATGTTGGAAGCTGCAAAGCAGTCTTTGTATCCAAGTTGTGAGAAACACACCCAACTCTCTTTTGTTGCCCGCTTTATGAGTTTAAAGTCAGAAAATGGCATTTCTCAGAAGTATTATGATCAATTCATTGATCTAGTCAAAGAGATTGTGCCTGAAGACAATAAAGTTGCAGATAATTTATATGAAAGTAAGAAGCTATTGAGGGGCATGAGAATAACTGTATGATCTACTGGAAGGATGATTGTGAACTTAATAGTTGTAAGTTCTGTAAAGAACTCCGGTTCAAACCCTCGAAGCAGGGAAGCGCAAAACGACGTATGTATAAACTAGTTGCGTAGAAGAAGATGTACTACTTTCCCTTGACTCCCCATTTTCAAAGATTGTACGCATCTCCGGCTACAGCAAAAGATATGTGGTGGCATGTTGAACACGTATTCGACGATGGTGTCATGCGTCACCCGTCAAATTTAGAGGCTTGGAAATATTTTGATCAAACTCATCCAGAGTTTGCTGCCAAAGCTCGAAATGTCAGATTGGGTCTATGCACATATGGATTTCAACCTTTTGGTAGTTTCGGATCGCTATATTCATCGTGGTCGTTAATAGTAACACCATATAACTCGCCACTCTAGATGTGTATGAAAGAATAATATATGTTTGTAAATGTTCTTGTACCAGGCCCCAAAAAACTTAAGGACAAGTTGGATGTTTTTCAACAACCTCTAATTGCAGAGTTGAAACAGCTGTGGACGGATGGTGCTGACTCGTATGATATCTCCAAGAAGAAGAATTTCAAGTTGCGGGTAGTCCTTATGTGAAAAATTAGTGATTTTCCCGCATACTCTATGTTGTCGGGTTGGAGTACGGCCGGTCGAACTGCTTTTCCATATTGCATGGAGCGATCTTATGCATTTACCCTGAAGTGTAGTTGAAAACAATCTTAGTTTGATAACCACTAGAAGTCTCTAGAATGTGATCATCACTTTCGAAAAGACAAAAAAAAAACTTTCAAAAAAAAAAAGAAGCTTGATGCTCCCCGCCAAACATTCTTTCAGGAGTAGAGATATTGACTGAGATAGATAGACTTGGGGTTCTCAAGGTCACTGAGCTAGAAGCAGAACGTGTTAACGCTCAAATCACAAAGATGAGCGGTTGGAAGAAAAGAAGTATTTTATGGGATCTTCCGTACTGGAGCACAAATCTAATTCGTCATAATTTAGATGTTATGCACATTGAGAAGAATGTGTTCGATAATGTGTTCAACACAGTGATGAATGTGTAGGGGAAGACAAAAGATACGTCGAAGCCAAGAGATGAGCTAAACAGCTATTGTTTTCGTCCATCGCTTCAAGATGATGACTCGGGAAAGTATCCTTCTTACACACTTGATAAGAAATCAAAAATTTCTTTGTGTGAATGGGTTCAAATTTGGGACGCTGCGTCGATATAAAAGGATTGAGATTATATGGGATGAAAAATCATGATTGTCATGTGTTTATGAAACGATTAATTTCAATTTTTTTTGAGAACTACTCCCCAATCTAGTTTGAAAATCTCTAACAGATTTGAGTTTATTTTTCAAAGACCCGAGTGCAAGAGTTATCGAAACTTGTGATATGGCTCGTTTAGAAAAAAACATTTCTCTGATCTTGTGCCAACTTGAGATGATCTTTCCCGCAAGTTTTCTCGACTCAATGGAGCATTTACCGATCCCCTTACCATATGAGGCAATAATTGTTGGTCCAGTACAGTATAGGTGGATTTATCATTTTGGAAGATATTTTCGTAAACCTAAAAATAGTGCGAGGAACAAATCAAGTATCGAGAGCTCGATAGAATATGCTTATCTAATTGAAGAGGCGTCAACTTTTAGTTCGTACTAGTTTGAAGATCAAGTCTCCACAAGAAGAACAAACTTGAAGCGTAATGAAGATGTTCAGAATGATGGAGACGACGCTGATGAGATTCCATCAGCATTCAAAAATTATGGTGAACTCTTCTAATTTATAGCAAGATAAAATGGTTGTCAGATCAAGAGTTTGATGCAACGAGAAAATACGTATTACTAAATTGTGATGAAGTCGAGGAATTTAGCAGGTATAATTGATTATAACAATATTTTACGTATTACTTGGTGTAATTAATTATAACAATATCTTACTTCATTAAATGCCAACAACCGAACATTTGAGATGAAGAATTAAATGAAAAATTAGAAAACAAATTTTCCATTTGGTTTGAAAACTACATGAGTCAAATTTTGTGAGGTTTGTTTATATACATATATTACGTATTTGTATTTGGATAATATAAATTTACATCATATATCATAGGTCCGAGACCCTTGAATAGTGTAACCAATAATTACATTAAGAGTCTAGTGTTTGGTACATCGCGTTATGTGACTACATTCAATGGCTGCAAGATAAATGGATACAGATTTCACACGATTGCATACGGGTTAGAACGATTTATATCGAGCATTGGGGTATGTATAAAATGATCAACTTATAGAGAAGATGAATATGATTATTACGACCGTTAGGTAGATATTTGTAAAACTTGGATATTCAGGGTCTGTAAGCACACTCTTGTTGAAATGCGAGTGGTATGATCAGACTCTAACAGGCACGAGAGTGCACTCTTAATATAAGTTTATCGACGTTAATCATAAATGCAGATTCAATCATTACGAGCCATTTGTACCTGCGGCCCAAGCTACTCAAGTTTATTATTGCCCATATTTGAGTTTGAGATGAGACATGATCGACTGGTTGGCAACTTATAAGATTAAGGCGAGATCAACAATAGATTTCCTAGAAGAGCGAACGCCTGAACAATAGTTTCAAGAGGATGTTGCTGAAACGCATAGTGCAATTCAATTGGAGGATGTTGATTTCCAACTTAATGATCCACTTAATGATGACATCGACAAACTTGTTGATGATATCGATGCTAAACTTGTCATCGATGATGCCGACGCCGAACTTGTCGATGATACGGAAAATGAGTTTATAAGCAAAGAAAAGACAAACAACGATGATTAGTTTGTAATTTATGCAAGTTAAGGCTATAACGTTATATAATTAAATAACATTTAAAAAATAATATAATATTTTAATTTAACTTCAATAATGTGTTCGAGGTCATTTAGATATTTAGAGGGAAGGGGAAGAGTACTACTAGAGCTGGTCATTCAGGATCAGCTGGTAGATCAGGATCTGGTCCCTCAGGTTTTGGCTTTTTCGACTTCTCCTCGTCACAGCCAGCGGTGCCGACCTCCTCCGATAATTTGATCGATCATTTGGACAACGTGGATCTGGATGGATTGACTCCTGTACCGGACAACCCTCCTATTTATGATGAGTCGTGTTGACTTTTCGGAGACATCCTTTTTTATATTGTCGGTCGGAGGTAATTATTAGCTCTGTTCTAAAAATCGCCCTAGGCGCCACCAATTCGCCTATAATTTTTAAAAATCGTCCAAAGAAATCGCCGGGTGCCCCAAGCGTCGCCTAGGCGCCCTCGACGCCCAAGTCGGCGCCAGGCCATTTTTTTATGGCCTGAAATAACGTCATTTTTGGGCCTATTTTTTTGATTATTTTGATTTTGTAATATATGTTATGATATTTTTATTTGACTAATGAACTTATGGATCTATGTTGTTTTGAACTTTGAATCGAACAATAGCTTTAAACTTGTGAGTTGTAACTTGTAATTATTACTTTTAATTTTGAATTGTCATAGACTTTATTGTGTAGCAGGTAGTATGTTGAACTATTAAATGGTTGGATGTAATGTCGTAAATTCGGGTATTTATTCTCAAATTCCAGGCCCCGCCTAGGCGTCCTAGGCGCTAGCCTGACACCTAGCAGCCGCCTAACGATTTTTAGAACACTGATTATTAGTATTTAATAATTTTTATTAATAATTATATCATTATGAATTGTAAGAAACTTCTAAAAAAATGTTCATTTTAATATATATTTTAGTGCGGAGTAGCTCTTCAGATTTACTTGCGATTCTTAGATGGATCCACGAATCTTGTGTGCACCCAGAAGGATGGTGGTATGCGTATATTCTTCAGTATTATCGTGACACGTGGTGGCCTCGGTTTCAGGTATTTACATTAAATAAAAGCTTAATTTATACATTACATATGTTTACATTTGTGTAACTAATTATTTTTTATGTTGTCTTAAATATGCTATATTGTATAGTTTATGTTATTGGGATTGAAGTCGATATTCTGATGATATTATGCGCCAAGCCTTTTACGTGTCGATGTCTTATGCTTGGGCTGACCGTCTTAATGAGTGGCGACAGCTGTATGATGCCAAGGGAGTCATACCGGCTATTATCGGTGAGCAGACCTGGAGGGCTTGGAAGGAGGCGTGGGCGAGGCCAGAGGAGGTTGAGTGATCACGGAGAGCTAGCATGAACAGGATGAGCGAGCTAGAGGGTCCTGGTACTGGGATATATCTAAGTATAGAGGTAGGTCTCGGAGGGCAAATCGCATACAAGATAATATCGTAAGTTATATATATATATATGGGGGTGGGTTCAAATGAGAACCATGTCTTTATTTGCGAACCTGCGAATTAGTGCTTTTATTATATACAAGTAGTGCTTTTATTATACAATCACATGGCTTTATTAATATTTCAGTTATATACACCAGCAGTGTTTTTATTATACAATCCTAATACTTTTAATCAAATAGGAAAATAAACAATAAATCTGATCCATCCATTTAATTAGATCTAAGGCCCATAATTGGCCCTAAGTTCACAAATAAGAACATGGTTCTCATTTGAACCTAATCTCTCTCTCTCTCTCTCTCTCACACACACACACACACACACACACACACATATATATATATATATATATATATATATATATTATAATAAATTAATTGTTACAGCGGGAGGAGATGGGTAGGGAACCCATTGCGTACGAGCTTCTACTGAGTCTGCATCAGAAAGGCGACGGCTCGTTTACGGACCCCAAATCTCAGCATATAGCTGTAAGTTTATTTAATTTCTAAACTCAAATTAATTTATATATTAACTTTAATTTTGTCATTATTATGCATAAAAATAATTAATGAGTTTGTTTTATCTATCAAACGAAGGTTCAGACTACATTGGAGAGCAGACGTGCTGCATCACAGGAGTCTGACACATTTGTTGACCCGAATGAAGTCTACCTCTCCGTTGTCGCCCAAGAGGGTCGGGGATTTGGGACGGGATCGCTCACCAAGGAGTTCGATATAGGCTCCGACTCTACGTCATCCCAACAGGCCGATTCTCGTCTGGAGAAGCTGCAGACGCAGTTCGAGGAGGCTGAGATGAGGCGTCAGGAGGCTAAGACGAGGCATTAGGAGGAGTTGCAGAGGATACGGTTGAAGTCTCAGGATGAGTTGCAGAGGATGCGTGAGGCACAGACGCAGATGGATTTCGAGCAGCGACTCTAGCGACAGGTTGAGGAGCGTATTATGCCGCGATGGGAGCACATCCTCCTCCTCCCCCTCCCCCTCATGCTAATTAGTTTATTTGATCTCGAGATGTTAGATTATTATTGTAGAATTCATTTCGAATTATTATTGTCGAATTCATTTGATTCTGATTCGTATTTATATCTATTTAATTTATTTTGTATTTGAATTTTTTTAAATATTGGTAAATAGGTGGATGAACAATAACAATAATAATAAAAAAAATAGGTTAATTGTTCCAATTAATAAAATAATATTAAAAAAATTAAAAAGACATTTACCGACAGCTTTCATGTCCGTCGGTAAAATTAAATAGTATTTTATTTACCGACGGCTTGAACGTCGTCGATATTATTTATTTATTTATTCAATTAATTATCGTCGGGCATAAAATCCGTCGGTAAATGTCTTTTTAATTTTTTTAATATTATTTTTATTAATTGGAACAATGAACCTTTTTTTTTTTATCCGGCGGTAGTTCCGTTGGAAAGCTGTCGGCACTTGCCAACGGGTTGAAAAATTCACCGGCAAGTGAAATTACCGACAAAGGTTTCGGCGACGGCCGTTATCCGGCGGTAAGTGATTTACCGACGAAATATGGTCGTCAGCAATTTCGATTTTTTATTGTAGTGTATCCTTCATAAAGAATAATGTACCATGATATATTTTTTTTAAAATTTTATGATAATAAATTGAAATTTGTATATTTCTTTAATAAAGAATAATGTAACAAGATTTCTCAACTTTTTTTTTCTCTCTCTCCCTCTAATAAACTCTAATAAAGCACTTTGTTTAATTAATAACATTATATCTTCAATACACACCACTAAATAATAAAACTTTATCGGGTTTTCTAGTATTTTATTTTATTATATTGAAGGAAGAAGGGTTTTCTAGTATAATATTGTATCAAAAATTGCTGAATTAATAAGAAAAAACTCTATAGACGAATTTCATTATGTTATCGGATTCATCCATACTAAACTAACTCAAATTAAGAGTTGTAACTAAATTACTCCAGTTTTGTGTTTCATAGTCAGACTAGGTCTGTCCGAAAGAAAACGGAATATCAATTGAACATCAAACTGTACTTTTTCAGTTAAGAGTTCTTCACCTAACCAAACACGCCTCCTAATGATTTTCGGGATTCCACTAATTTGACATTGATCAGGTTTTGATCTCTACTTATCAAAGATTCAAGTCTATCCAATCAATACTCTTATATATATATATATATATATATATATATATATATATATATATATATATATATTCCGTTACTATAATATAGGGGCTTAACCTAATTTAATATATATTCAATCTTCATTATTATTCTTATCTCAAGAAAAATGGCTATCACAAGTAAAACTCCAGCAAAAACCTCAGAATTATCAGAAAAATCATCGACTTGGCCAAAATACACTTCGTTAAGGGATGTCATAGGATCATCGGACATGTCTAACGGTGGGCCGTTGAAATTCTCGAGCATCGACGCGACGATCGGTGATTCCGATAGTAAATGCCCCGTGTGTCGAGTATGGGGAAAATTACAATGATGAAGAAGTTTATTAGGGCTTGCTTCGGATGCTTCACGGTCATGTAAAATTAAGGCGGCTACGAGGTAAATTTATTGGGTAGACTAATTTATTTCTAGGTAACAATGTGGTACATACTATGATGTTGGAGATATTTTGCAGAGGTTGTTTATAAGTATATATTGTAAATAGAACAAAAATAGTAGTATTAACTTATGGATGGTCATTAATATTTTACACTTCCAGGATTTGGGATTTAGAGTTGATTTTTATTTATTATTAACTTATTTCTATTTTTCATCGATGAGTTTGTACTATGCGCTTTTTTTTTTTTTACATAGTTTTACTCGTATGCACTATATCCGTAGTATGCATATACATATGGGTGATGACAAACAATCTAATTAAATTATTCACACTATATATGCGAATATATAATAATGAACAATTGAATGATAATTTTTTTTCTTTTTTGCTTATTTCTTTGTGAAATTCTTACGAGAATATATTATTTAAACATTATATAAAATTTATATAAGGTTTCCAATCAAATTTCCTTTTTTTTTTTTTGGGAAAAGTTATTTGATGGAAAACTCTTCGGCGTGTAGTGAAAGCAATGATCTTAATATGATTATACATCGTTTGGACGTGATGAGGCTTATGATTGCCATCAATGGTCCAAAATCCAATTAATTCTTTTGCAACTCGTATTAACACTTATCACATGGCAATGTACTTTTTTTCCCCTCATAATTTGTCAATTTTTTGAGCCAATTCTTGGAACCAATGTATTATTGGTGGAAAAGGACACTTAATTAAAACTCCTATTGTTGAGACTTCAATATTAATAAAGTTAAAACTTAGGAACATGGCAGTTGTGGCTAATAATTAAAGGGTTTGGAGAAATGTTAACCCAATTACCTAATAATCTTCTACAAGTATAGGATTAGATATTCCTTGATTTAAGTTTCTATTTTACAATTTCCTTTTTTTATTCTTGAATTCTTGGTATAATGTGTGTAAAATAAGAAATGTGGTAACGTATATTTGCTTATTTGGACATAATTATCTCATGTACTTGTAGTGGCGGATCTATTAAGAGACAATTGAAAATAAAACCACAATAATTTTAATTGAATGTTTTATATAAAATAAATCTCGATAATTTAGTTTGAATTATATTTTTCTTGTTGTTAAATTATATCTTGATTATTCAATACCTTGCTAAATTAATAAATTTCAGCGGTCTAACTATTAATTTATAGAAATTTTACTGTATTTTTTTTATATATATTTTGGGTTATATATTAAACATTATTTATGTTTCCTCTTCTTATCATATATATTCGTCTCATCTTATTGAATAAGATAAATGTGTGTGTGAATGATTATGATTGGATTTCATCATTAGTATACGATAAAGTTGCTAAGATCATGTCATTTAGTTGACCATAGTTCTCTAAATAACTTTATTGAATTATATACTTTTCTTTAAATTTAAATGGGTTGTACCAAATGTTTCTCTTGATTAAAAAATGGAAACAGAGATTTACTCCTATTGTTGATTACCGATGTGATATCACTTTGATACCTCACGATGAAGAGTGTTTTTACAAACTGTAAATTGTACAAAATATTGCATATGATCATCATAAAACCTATTTAAGCCTATATGTCGTTGGGCTAACAATTGAGAAGGCATCATAACATATTTGCATCGCTTATACATAATGCAATAAATAAATACTTAAAAATGAAGCATCATAAAATATTGCGAAATTCAGCACTCTACTCAATTTATTTCTTATATTTTCTTTTCCGCGCATTCAGTCAAATAAAGGGCTTTTAAGAAAAATGGGCACTGCATGTTGACCAATCTCAAAAAGGAACACAATGTGTGCTTTAATTTTAATCTAACTTTGAATTACAAGTCCACAAGAATAAAAAGAAAATAAATTTATTAATTAATATATATATATATATATCCTTTAAATCCTACTTATATTTCGTGCAACCAAACCATATCTTTCTTGGATTATTGCACTTTCTCTCTCTAAGCATAATCATTCTACTTGAAAAAAACAAGAATAAAATCGCCACCGTACAACGCCGCCGCCACCTCATCTCCCCGTCATGTCATCCAACAAAATACGCAAGCTGAAGAGCATTTTCACGGCAAGCGGAGGCTGTGGATGCGGCCCAAAATCCACCGACATTATCGAGCCCATACAAAAGCCCAAACCTCCATTTCCCGATCAAAAGCCCACCCGTCATCGCTCTTCCTCCTCCGCCGCCGCCTCCGACGATGACTACACCTCCACCACCTTCTCCCTCAACATAGACGCCTCCCCCGCTGCCCGTTGCTGCCCAGAACACACAAAATGCTCCAAAACGGTCAGCGCCGCCGCCTGCCCGAAAATCCACGACAGCCTCGCCGTCGTCAAAGATTCCGACGACCCGTATCAGGATTTCCGGCAATCGATGCTCCAGATGATCTTCGAGAAAGAAATCTATTCTAGAAACGATCTCCAACAGCTTCTCGACTGTTTTCTGCAGCTAAATTCGCCTCCCCACCACGCAACCATCATCCGAGCCTTCATGGAGATATGGAACGGAGGTGTCGGCGGCGGGGACGCGGCGGCGCCTGTTCTTCCGGTGGGTTCATGTGTGAATCCAGTGGGGGCTGCTGGTGGTGGCCATGTGAAGACATTAAATTCACAGGTGGGTTGAATATATTAAAAAAAAAAAAGAAAGAAATTGGTCTAATCTAGTCTTAGCACTAGACTTCTCCTAACCGTCTAACTCAATCTGTATCGCTCGCAGGCCCACCTTAACGTTAGACTTCAGTCGGCCAATTGTCTAACGATTAATTTACAACACTAATTTTGCAATGCAGTTAAGGGCAGTGGTGAGAGATTTTGTTTCCTCCCCCAAAGGTTTATGAGAAGAGAGTCTAAATTATAATAATGGCGTCTATATATGTATGTATTTGATTTTATTTGATTTGATTTTACTTTTATTGTTAATCTATTTTTATGTTCTTTTTCTGAGGTGGCATTTACTGCTAACTGTATAGTTTCATTGAAGATGTAGTTGCATGTCTATGTTCCTCATTAATTTCCATTCATGTTTTCTTTCTCAAATTCATAACCAATTATAGTAATTAAATAAGACCGCAAATTTCAATCTAGACTCTATTTTATCAGCACTCTTATGATGGTCAAGTGAATGTTACATGATCGTTTTAATATTTTAACGTGACACCGACTAATTGATAAGTTCGATTGACCTCAACAAAAACTTCATTGAATTTAAAATCAAGTTTAATGGCACTACTACAAAAAACCTATTCAACATCATTTTCTAATCGGTGTCTAAGCATAGATAGTACCGATGTTAAATCCATTGATGTTAAAAAGGGGGGTTAATAACAACGGTTTAAAACCGATGTTAATACTACGTTCCACATCGGTTTGAGAATGTTGTGTATTTTAATATCAAACTGATATTAAAGCAATTGGCGTAACAGGTGAAGATCTACGACAGCGGTTGAAAACCGTAATTAATAGTTAAATAATATTTAACTATGGTTTTCAACTGCTGTCTATTAGAAAATAATAGTGTTGTAAAAACACATGATATGTGAAAGGAGATTTTATATCAGTTCTACACTGATGTGTATTCTAAGAACGACAACGTCCCTCAAACCGATGTCTTTTTTATAGTTTAGCAATGAATTTATATATATATATATATATATATGACCATATATAGTAAAACTAACAACACAAAATAATTATTGAAATCAACGTGTGATTCAATACTATAAACAAATTCAAAAATTCAAATTTATTATTTAAACAAAAGCATGAGTGCAAATATTCAACAAGTGATAAATATCTAATTGCATGTCAAATGAATGAATCGCAAAAATTAATCACTATATATCCACAATCTTCAAATAATGCAATGTCATTGCTAGAACCAACTAGACATGTCATATCCAATTGCATGGCAAAAGAATGAATCCCAAAAACTAGTCAAGTCTTGTGTTGTAACTATATATCCACAATCTTTATATTAATGCAATACCATTGACCACCAGAATCCCAAAAACTAGTCAAGTCCTGTGTTGTAACTATATATCCACAATCTTTATATTAATGAAATACCATTGACCACCAGCAGCACCACCACCAAAACACCTTAATATCCTGCAAATTAATAAGGCAAAATAATGCAATGTCATTGCTAGAACCAACTAGACATGTCATATCCAATTGCATGTGAAAAGAATGAATCCCAAAAACTAGTCAAGTCCTGTGTTGTAACTATATATCACAATCTTTATATTAATGCAATACCATTGACCACCAGCAGCACCACCACCAAAACACCTTAATATCCTGCAAATTAATAAGGCAACTAAGTCAATCTCAAGGTTTCTAACAAGAAAATATAAGTGTCGAGTACTTTAATAAAAATATATATTCTATTAACAAACAACAACTTAAATAATAAGGATAACCACATTTTCAGTATGGAATTGCTCATAGTCAGTATCTCACTTTAAAAACATAATGAAACCGTTGACATATGAACATGAAAATGATAATAACTCAACAATAATCACAACCACATTTTCATCACATGTCCCAACAATAAAATTACAAGCATGGACAATATCAAAAAATAGAATAACTAAACCAAAAAATAATAAATACGACATCTTAAAATTCTAAATTATAATTTATCATGATGTCTAAGCAAATCAAGTAGGTCATTCAACATATAATTAGAAGTGAATAGATGTTTAAAACCAAGTACCTTTTTCTATTCAAACATGTGATTTTTCACACTTTGACCACTCCAAACGCACTTCATTAATTTCTGCTCGTGAATACTCAACTTTATTGAACTATGAAAAAACATAGATTTGTTACCATAATATTACTATGAAAATATTAAAATATTTATAATTTTACCATTTGATCGTAGCGGAGCCATACTATTACTCGCAAATGCGTCAATTATCTCACTCATGTATCGCATTACATAAAAACCACATTACTTATCATTCGGTTGAACTGGAACCTATATTAGAATCAAATTGTTAGTGACTAATCCGAATATTTATATTCTAAAAATATTCTTAAACACTTAAAACATGCGAATTAAATATACACACACACGAAAAAAAAATATACATGTACATCATGATCCCACACATGCAAATTGAACATACAACATGATCCATATTAACATAAAAAAACTATTATATGTACTAAAAAAACTAATAATAAGGACAAGTGAAAAGTATCAACAATACAAGACAATCATCGACAAAAAAAATTACATCAACACAAAAGCGGAAAAAAATTCTATTCATGATACCTGTTTAACTTATGCCTAGAAATCCGTAGAGCTTGCAATTTTAGCAACCTATTTCTCCTCACGAGTAATTTTCTTGTCTTCCTTTTAACCTATAAAAAAACAAATAATAAATCAAATATAGTAATAACAATAATAATAATAATAATAATAATAATAATAATAATAGGAACTGCTTTTAAAAAAATAAAATTCTTTGAATTTTTTGCATTCTCAGTCCAATGCTCAAATTGTTATAATAATAATAACAATAATCAACACTACCACGTATAATTACAAAAATTACCCCTGAGGTTTAGTCTAATTACAAATACTCCCTCGAGGTTTCCCTCTTGATGATGCACTGTTGTAAGAAAAAACAAATGTTGGGAGAATATTTGTAATTTAAACGGTAAGTGGGTTCTTTCGTAATTTCCTAAACCTCGAGTAGTATTTGTATGTTTGACCTTTTCATAATTATAAAAGGCTTTACATATATAATCACACATGAACAAAGTACAAACAAATAAGCTAAACAAAATTGGGAAAATAATATAACATGATTGACCTGTACATGATTTTAAAAGCAACTTATGTACCCTTTTCCATTTACACTTCCTTAATAAATGGTAGATATCAGTTCATCAAGTCAAACTTATCCACATTATTAGAGATAGAAGTAACTATAATTTAAAGAAGAATTTGGTAGAGTGAGAAAAAAATCCATGAAACATATTATTAGAGATAGAAGTAACTCTAACTTAAAGAAGAATTTGGCAGAGAGAAAAAAAATCCATGAAACATTTTCTCACAATTGAGACAAACTTTCTAAATTACCATTCTTATCTCTTCATTTGTTGCTTTGTTATAGAGCTTAGGTTCTGTTCTAGAATTTTTACTCTGATATCAAAATTTGTAAAGACAAAGCACATCCTTGCCACCTGTTCGACGAAATGACTCATATAAATATTGTCTCATGGACCAGCGTTTTATCGTTTTATCTGCTTACGTTAACCAGCCCCAGTGCCTATCCGTCCCCCTAGAATCAAAGGAGGACATCCTACCGGGCCCATCATTAAGGAAGCTGAAATCCAAGGCATTTATACAAATATGAGAGCAGTGGGGGCGCGCACAAAGAAGGAAGTGTCTCGAGTCCCCGACTCTCATTAGTACAGGTTCTAAAAGTTCCTTTTCTTAGAAAAACCAAGGAAGTAGGAACAAGTAAAGAAGGAAAGCGTAAAAGATGCTTTCTTTTTTGTTTGCTGTCCACTGGTGGTATTATCATATATAAATGTAGATAGAAAAAGAGGCTAATATAAGACTACATAATGTTATGGGAACAACATTTTTTGCCCGCTTTCAGCTACGCTATATAGATAGAAACGCTACCTTGCGTAATGGAGCCATCGAAAAATGTTATCATGTACACAGTTCTTACATCAAGACTGAATCAGATCGGATGATGTAAATTGAATTTATAAATTATTAATGATATGCGTGATGATGGTTTAAAGATGAATGGTTTTATCATATCAGGTTTTTTATCAGCTTCTACTAATTTAGGCGACACGCGAACTGTAAGTAAGTTACAACTGATTCGAGCACAAACGGAGAATAATTGTAAATTATAAACTGGAAAAAAAATAAACAAAAGTATCAAGCAAGTTGAGTCGAAAAAATCTCTTCCCGCAAGACGATATTGCCCCGGTAGTGCTCTTCGGTTTAGGTAATTCGTCCCCAAAGGTAAAACGACTTTTCGTCTCTGGTTTAACAGCACTGTTAGAAACCAGAGCTCCGGCGAACTCAAAGAAACTGGACCGAGCTACGTAGATAAGAAAATGCAGAAACGAAAAATATGCTGAATGCTTGTATGTTTCAGGTGATTTTCGTGTGTGTAAAATGCTGGAGTTCCTCACCCTTTTATAGGGGTTCCTGAGAGGTAGGTTACACCCAAAGTTAATGTCATAAAGACATTCAAAACGTCTGACACCTGACAGCATGAACCTGGACAGGTTCAGCGTGTCTATTCAAACGCAGTCAGGTGTTTGGTCAAAGTAACGTCCATGCAATAATAAATAGCATGACGTTTGAACCTGAATGGTCAGGAGTTACAAAAATCAATCAGGGGTCAAAACCACATGCGGCTAAAAGGTTAGCCATGGTTGAACCGGAACCCGAATCCCACACGGACCATCACAATCGGACCAGCCAATTCGGACCAATTGCCTAAGACCCAAGACCCAAGTCCCAGAGCCCAGAGCCCAAGACCCAGGACCGAGGTCCGAGGTCCGGGACCGGGACCGGGCTCGGGCTCGGATCCGCTCGGATCCGCCGAAGGCGGACTGGCGAGCCCAAGTCCAAGAGCCCGCGTGAGCTTCGTTTACACAAAGTCCACACAACCCACTGCGCCCACTTGATGTCCAATCATTAAAAGTTAAACACTTTTAAACTCCCTTCCACATTGGATAACTATCAATGTGGGATAAACGATAAGGCTTAAAAGCACCTATCCAACTTCCAAACACCATTTCTCACTCACCAATAAATGAAATTGAGAAATTCAAAAGGCTATAATAATCTACACGACACGTAGAACGAGCCTATACAATTCGTTAAAACGAATTATCGCTGTACCAATTAATTAGAATAAATCTAATTTACAATCTTTAATTAGAATAAATCTAATTATTAACAATCCCCCACATGAGTGAGAAACTCCAAAAAACGAAATGCAAGAATGCAAATACATAGCTCAGTCCTTAAGAGACAATAGAGAATAGGGATAGGTGGCTTGTGGCCTTGAACCCTCCTTAGTTAATACTACCGAGCATACCGGCGGATTAGTGAACATAATTCTTGAACTATTCCCCTTTGTGTATACTAGACAATAGTACCAACCCATTAAGGTCTCAAAATTCTTCCGTTCTCACGTTTGTGTCCGTTTCTGGCCATGGACAACTTCTTTTGGATTCATAAGTTCAGTAGAAGCGGCCCTCACTTCTCGCTTACATAGGTGATTCTTCAAATCAGCATTCTGTCATACTCAAGTCAAAGAACTGCACAAGAATCATTAAAAATTAGAGATCTACGATCCTATTCCTTAACAGCAAAAGTAGAGGTTTATAATCTGTCACGTGGTGAGGTTAAA
>BMAC01001118.1:0-36467 GCA_014905375.1 Phtheirospermum japonicum
CGAGAGTGCTGGACTGGATTTTTGGAGATGTCAATGGCACTGGAATTATCACACAACACCGTCAAGATACTACTGTGCAGACCGTAAGTCTTCAATCATTTGGTTCATCCACAGTAATTGTGTGCACGCACTTCCAGCTGCCAATGTCTCGGCTTCAGCTGTAGAAAGAGAAATACAATTTTGCTTTTTGCTGTACCAAGAAATTAGATTATTACCCAGAAAAAAGCATCCTCCAATAGTACTCTTCCTATCTACTACCATCCCAGCCAGTCCGAATCAGTGAATCCAATCAAACACATTGACATAAGGTACCACTTTATTCGAGACCTAGTTGAGAGGAAGATTGTTAGCCTTGAACATATTGGAACTGATAATCAGCTAGCTGACATCTTCACTAAGGCATTAGACTACGAGACCTTCTCTCGTTTGAGAAGAGATCTCGGTATGTGCATTGTCTAACCAATGTTGGTTGTGATGTTGTGACACTACTTATCAACATCAGTCACAACATTTGTATAATTTTGCATGCATTTTTCTTTTCTTTTCATACATTATACTAATGCATTGAGCTTGATTGAAAGTGCGAAAAGGTCCTCTGTTGCAATAAAAGTAATGACAAAAAGAACCAACCTCTTCGAAATTAGGTGATTGTGGAACTTGCCCGCAGAAACTGGTTTTCTCCCAGGTCCAAAAACAAGAGGTGTTTAACAGCAATTGCTGAAGATTAAAAGATTTAAATCCCTTCAAGGATGAAGAAAATCTGGACCCAAAATGCTCCAATCTTTAAAATTTGCCTTCTTGAGAGATTTTGACGTAGTCATTAACTTGGGTTAAGGGGTAAATTTCCATTGACTTCACCTAAAGCAATGTTGGTTTATAATGTTGTTAGTAATAAAAAGCAACATTGGATCAAAACACTGAAATCATAATGTGTTCTGTTTTAACCTTTTAGGTCATGATTTTTAGGCATCCCGTAGGACATTCATACTTT
Organism: Phtheirospermum japonicum; assembly: GCA_014905375.1. Taxonomy (NCBI): domain Eukaryota; kingdom Viridiplantae; phylum Streptophyta; class Magnoliopsida; order Lamiales; family Orobanchaceae; genus Phtheirospermum; species Phtheirospermum japonicum. Next base: position 992 of record BMAC01001118.1, read on the forward strand.
GTGAAGATGCCATATTACTGTGCGTTATGTTTCTTGTGTTTTTGTCTTGCTTGAAATCTCTTAATTATGTATTGAATTGAGCTAACCAAGTGTTTCAGTGGAGTTATAATCGGACGGCTGGACAGGTAATATTGAGGTGAATTTGGTGAGTGAAAGATAACATTACACAAGATAGGTACAACTGTGCTGATGGTTCATTAAAACCAGCTTTGTATTTTCAGCCTATTTTGTAGATTAAGTCATACATTTAAAAAAAAAAAGGAGGAATAATAAGTAAAGTAAGTAAGGCGGTTTATGTGGTCATAAAACCTATTTTGAGGAAGAGTCGTGCTTTAAACAAAAAAAGGGAACTAAACTCGTGTTTTATTCCTAAAATCGGCCGGTAAGATTTTTTAGGGAATTTCCCTTTTATTTTTTACTCTTTCTCTTCCCTCTTTCAACGGTCATCTTTTGGGGGGGCTTAAAAGACTGGTTTCTTTTACCGTTTGATCACAGTCCCCAAACCCCTCTTCAATTACAACTCTCAGACTCCTTTCTCCTCTCCAATTCTATCGAATTTCTGTTCTTGGTTCTTTGTTGCTGTGAAATTTTGCAGGATGTCTAGCTCTCCACCGCCGACAGTCCCTGAACTACCAGAGGAGGTTCGCCGCTCCGGCGACCAGATACCGTTGCCATATCCAAAAATAGGCGGCCTGGATATCCGTGAAGAGATTGGTGGTGGTAGCTCTTCAAGCCCACCGCTATCAACATCGCCGCCTGTTTTGCATGCGCCAGATTCTCTCGCAGCTGTACCTGCTCCATCGCCGGTTGATGCTACGCCTGTTATTCAGGTGTTCCCTGGACAGCCTGGGAACGAGATTGATGTCGATAACCCCCCCCCGACTTAGCTTTTGTGGCTGAGACCTTTGGCCGCGTAGGGAATCCTACCCTAAAGCGGTCCAGGCGTCTGCGCAACATACCGCCCGGTGTTGTGCCGCCCGCGGTCCCAAAAAGCAAGGCCGATCCGCGTCGCCACGTGCCGATTGAACACATGAATCTCCAGGAAGATGTTGTCGTGGAGTCTGATCCCAATGATCATGATTTTGAGCCGTCCGCTCCGATTGCCGGAGATGCGCCGCCGTCTGCTTCTGCTCCCAGTTTGCCGGAGAAGAAGAGGTTTACTCGCCGGAAGCAGCTCGTACGAAAAGCCGACAGGAGACCCAGCCAGAAAAAGGACAGTGTTTCTCCGAGCCAGGCGAATGTCAAGATCTCTCCCAAATCATCTGCTACTGAGTATTCTTCGCCTCTGTATACTGTGCTGGATTTTATAACTGGCGAAGTTACTAGTTCCGCCAAGTCGCCTGCTGCTGAGGTTCCCCCGCCGTCTCCGACTCCTGCTGCTTCGCCTGAGTTTGATACAGGTCTTTTTGAACATTCCCCTGACTCTTCTATGGATTTGCCCCTGAAAGATGTTCTTGCTGCTTTCAAGAAGGACAAGAAGAAAAGGAAGGCAGCTGCACAGGAAGATATTGTTAGTCATGTTGGTAGTCCCTTACCAACATTGAATCGCTCACAGTCTGCCTCGTCCTCCCACACTGCATCTGTTCCTGTTCCATCGCATTCCCCCGCGCAGTCCTCCTCGGCTGCCTGTGATCATTCCCAATCCTCAGCTGGCACTGATACTCCTTCGCCAGAAATTGAGGATATGGAGCCCTTCTCCGAGAAGTTTTTAACCGCTGAAGCTGCCGAGATGTTTGATGTTTATCAAACTCGACATATGATCGCTGAGAGAAAGGTGCCGTTTGACTTGTTTGAGCGCCACAACCTGATAGCCTATCTCCGTTTCCATGGTATGTATTCCACAGTCTCTACCGCCATTCCTTTTGTTAGGGATATCGTTCTTGAGTTTTATGCCAATATGCTGCCATCAATTGCCGATTTAAGTTCTGTGAACTATGGGAAGGTTTTTCTGCGAGGCAAAGTGTTTGCCTTTACCCCCGACCTTATTGATGATTTGTTTGGCACCACTACGCACCGGGGTAATTTTTCTGTGGATGATATGGATGAGGTGGTGTCCTTTCTATCGGGTGGGATGGTTCATTCATGGTTTGAGCAATTACCAAGCACTAGACTCTCGTCCTTGTATTCCATTATGCATAAGGTGGCTCTTTGCAACTGGGTCCCTTCCCGGAACACTACAGTTGTTACTCGGCCTCAGGCCCAGTTTTTGTTCAAACCCTGGAAGGGAGTTAAGTTTAGTTTCGGCCACCATGTTTTTGATATAGTGACTAAGTTTGCCACATCAAGGTCGGCTGCCTCGTTGTGTTTTCCTTCTCTTATTTTCAGGCTGTTGAAGAGCCAAGGTCTGACGCTTCACCCAGATGATGTGCTCACTGGTGATGCGGATTGGTTCGCTTTTCGAGGCCAACAAACTACTGGTGCAAGGGTGCTCGATTTGCCTTGGCAAGCTCCTGCACCTGCCGATGTTGCTAGTGATGTTGAGACGGACGATCCCAACATGGTTTGCATTTCTGCGCAGCTCCTGCGTGCGCATGTTGCTTCCATAGATTTGCAGATTTCTAAGCTGCAGGCACTTCGTTGCTCGTTGTTGGAGGCCCTTTCCCTTTCTGGTCAAAAAGGGGGAGAGAGTGATGCGAACGTAGGGGGAGGAAGTGTTGCTGGAGAAGATGAGGATAAGGATGTTGCCGGAACTGAGAATGCTGCTGATGATGCTGACGATGCTGTTGCCGCCGAAGCCTTGGCGAGCCTTGCTCAAGAGAGGAGGCGTAAACGAATACGGGCGCGCAACAAGGCTTTGAAGAAAATGATGAAACTAAGGGAGAGGAAGAAGAGGAAGAAGGATGGTGAAAAAACTTCGACATCTCCTCGACGGTCGAAGAGGATTCGAAATCATTGAGTTCCTTTACTCTGTTTGTTTTTGAGAAAACTGTTTTGTTTGAACAATATTGGTTTGCAATGTTGGTTTGCATGTTAACAACATTGGGTGTTTTATTTAGGGGGAGTTTTCTATCTTAGGGGGAGTTAGTATTTTCATTTGTGTTTGCGTCTTAGTGTTTTGTCCAAAAAGGCAAAAGGGGGAGATTGTTGAGGAATTCATTCTTGGCAATAATTCCTATTTTGTTATTTGCCTTTCTTGGGCACAAAATAAGTTAGGAAACTAGATATAGGTCAATATTATGTTTCCTAGTTTATGCACAAGACTTTAATTATTCCTAAATTGTGTTTAGGATTTGTTTTTAGGATTTTACCAAGTTTAGGATTCTTAGTTGTCTATTTAAGACATAAGTATTCCTATACTTGGTTTACGGGTTTTTAATCAGAATTTCACGGACGGACTTCTTGAGGAGAAGAACACACGCACGACGCAAGGAAGACGCACAAAAGAAGAAGAACACGATAGAGTTACTTAGAGCCAACGATCGTGACAAACAAGATATTTGAAGTTGCGTGACCAACGGAGAAGATCTTGCTATTCCGTCAACAAGTATTTAGTATCAAGTTTCTTGATATTTAGTTTTCATATATTACTTTATATTGTGTATTGAATGTGAAATGAAAGTAATATAGTTTTCGGGTTTGTACACCCAAGTTCACAAGTATTTACTTGTAAACTGAATTTGTTTAATCGTGTTCTCTATTTTAAATTTCCGCTGCATAACTTTGTGTTATTTTAGTCGATGTTGTTAACTAGTGTTGTTAACATTGATTAACAACATCGTAAATCTGATCCTTATTTTTAAAACCATAGACCTTCTAATTTTACAACATATTCGCTCCGTTCCGGCATGTGACTAGAGGTGGGGAAGGCGGCCCGAGTGTGCCACAAAAGGTTGTTGCTATCGAACGAATATTGTCTTGTAATCTGGAGGATTTGTACAAGGGGACTTCCAAAAACCCAATAGGGTTTCTTGAAACACTGCACGTGGAAAATCCAACAGGGTTTTATTATGGGTTTTTTTGCTGTTTATCATCCAGATATCTATATATTTTTGTTTATTTTATGTTTATCTATTGTATATGGGTCGTGCATCTCCTTAGTATTGGTTGTACATCTTCTTTCTACTATATGTTTATTTTCTTGTTACTGGCTAATTATCTTTTTTGTTAACTATCTTTTTATATTCGATTTACTATATAACTAATTAATGTTGATTCTATAAATCACCACATAACACCTTTGTAGCTTCTTTAATTCGATGATTTGGTGTCTTTGAATCATGTTGTGACCTTAATAATTTAGGGGGCTTTTACCAATTAGGCCAAAAGTAAAGAACCATATTCCATTTAGGTCAAACGTGTTTTTATATATTTTTTATATTTAACTAATATACACATACATTATAAATCCTAATATACACATACATTATAAATTCACCCTTATTGTAACTAAATTAATACAAACTATTTTCTACAAATCTCTAACAAATTTTATACTAATAAAATTTCTGTACTACTAATAAAATTTTGTACTAATTTAACTGGATATAAGAGTTTCATACTAATTTGGAAAGACGTTTTAGAATTTTATACTAATTTATCGGGATTTAATTGATCCTTGGAAAACCTTTCAAAATTTCATACTAATTTAACGGGATTATTTGATTGATCCTTTTAGGATACGAGAGTTTCATACCGATTGGAAAGACATTTTAGAATTTTATACTAATTTAACGGGATTTAATTGATCCGTGGAGACCTTTTACTTATCCTTTTAGAATTTCGTACTAATTTAACGGGATTTGAGTGATTCTTTTAGGATACGATTGAGTTTCTTTTCTAGAATTTAATTTTTATGAAATTCTAAAAATTCATAGAAACAAATATGAAATGCTTAAAAAATATGTATGAAATTCAATCATACCCGTTAACAACACAAAAATAATTATCAAAATCTATGAGAAGAGAATATGAAATTAAATTTTATGAAAGGACCATTCAAATCCGTTAAATTACCAAATTCGTATTAAATTACCAAATTCGTATGAAATTCTCAAATCCCGTATGAAATTATAAAATACTTGAGTTCGTGAGATAAAAGACTTTATTTTGAGTTCGAAATTTGTGAGATGATGGTGAAAAGCGACTTCCACGACTTGGGATGGAAAATTAAAAATAAATATGAAACAAAATTGAGGGAAAAGGTATCGTGAGTTTTGTAAGGGGCGATACAGTTCATTCCTATCTACCATTTATCAATTAATAATATTAATTTGATTTATATGGGACAAAACTAATTAAAATGATTAAATGGTAGATACAAGTTTGGTTTTGTCACTAAATGGTAATTTTCCCATAATTTAGTTATAAGCCTCACCTAGATTATTTATTTTGATGTTTGGTTAATTTATATTTGACCTGTAAGATTAGTTATGTTGATGTCTGGTTTATGTAGTTGACTTGTAAGATTGTTTATATTCATATTTTGGTTTATGTATAGTTGATTTGTAATTTAGTTATGATTTTTATTTACACGACTTTATATTGATGTTGAATTTATAAGCCTGTCAGGTTCCTTTGATTTTATTGGTTGATTGTAGTTAATTTATATCTGTTTTATTTTTGTGCACTTTTATTTTTCAAATAATTTCATAAAATGATTGGTTTTGGGTTGATTTTGTATTCTTAGTAACTGAATTTGGTTCATTTAAAGTTATAAATATAAATCAATAACAAATCAAATAATAAAAAATCATGGTATAAGATAGATATATGAAAATAAGTTAAATATAAATAAATGATTATTCCAAGAATAAAGAAATTGTGCAATGAACACATTTGCTGTTACGGTAATATTAATTTTCTATTTTATTCTTGTGCACTTTTGTTTTTCAAATAATTTCATAAAATGGTTGAATTTGTATTTCTTAGTAACTAAATTTGGTTCATTTAAAGTTATAAATATAAATCAACAACAAATCAAATAATAAAAAATCATGGTATAAGATAGATATATGAAAATAAATTAAATATAAATAAATAATTATTCCAAGAATAAAATAAAAAAATTGTGTAACGAACACAGTAATAAAAAACCATGGTATAAGATAGATATATGAAAATAAATTAAATATAAATAAATAATTATTTCAAGAATAAAATAAAAAAATTGTGTAATGAACACATTTACTGTTACGATAATAATTTATTCTCAATGAGTAAGATGAGAAAGATATTATAATAGAGTAATTAAGGATGATATCTAAGGATAATTATAGTAAAGTAAATATTATAATAGGATGTTTGTTCATTCAGGTTTTAAATCAAAAGAAATAAAAAATACATAAAATGAGAAATAAATAATTACATTTCCATAACAAATAATTATGTTATAATTACGTTTTTGTAACAAAAATAAATAATCACGTTTTCGTAATAAAAAAAATAAATAATTATATTTTTGTAATAAATAATTAAGATGATAATATAATTTTAATAAAATATATTTTAGTCATAATTACCTTTAATTTAGGAAAATTATTTTAATCTTATTTTTTGTTAGACCGTCACATATTTAAGGAAATTATGTTGAATATTAAAATTATGTAAAATGGGATTGTTTTATACTCCCTCCGATTCATATTAAGTGTCATTTTAGAAGTTAAATTTTGCTTCAAATTAATTGTCGTTTTATACCTTTTTACCCATTTTTTCAACTTTATCCCTACTCATTTAAAGAAACAAATTACATTTATAATAATAAGATAATTATTAGTAAAAAAGTAGAGTTTAATTAGAAATATTATTAATTGATTAAGGATGTATTAGTCAAATTTACAAGTTTCCTAATTATAGATATAAATTCTAAAACGATATTTACTAAAAAAATGGAGGGAGTATGTAGTTAGGCATATATGTTATTATTTAACTATGGTGAAAAAATGGAATTAAAATTTCTAAACCAAGTATCCATGTCATTTTCCCTAAATTTGCGGGAAGATCTCGTATATACCAATAACTGGGTGAGAAATTCTTCTTTATTTTTCAAGTTAAAAAACTTACACAAACCGGATCAAACATATAAAATTCAACAAATACCCAATTAAACCTATAAATTAGAAAATATATGAATATTGATAAATTCTTCTAAAATATATCTTAATCTTCATATCTCTATGTTTTCTATTTATTACTATAATCAATGTAATATTAAATTCCTTAAATATCTCCTCAAATTAAATTAAAATCACATTACACACTAAGTAAAAATTATTAAAGTTTATTTATAATATTTCCCATTAGCTAATTATATTTATAATAATAATTTTTTTATTTATAATTTAGTTGATTTCTAATTTACTTAGATATAACATTTATATAATATGTACCATAAAATAAATATCTTATTAAATAAATAGAAAATCAATAGTATATTCCACGGTTCTCGGTCTGGCGAGTTCTTCTTCTCCGCCTCCACCATCTAATAAAATTTTATATTTTTATATTTATCTCAAAATTTTATTAATTCTCTGTTGATTAAAATTTTATTAATTAGATTAAAGGAAAAATGAAAAAAACGGAAACGAAAAGAGAGGGTAAAATAAAATAGTTTATGATTATAGAAAAATAATAATAAAATATAAAATTCCATCACGTTGGTAAAAACTGGACCAAACTATTTTTTGGATTTTTTTAATCAATTGACCAACTTAGTATACGTGGTTTGACGATAACCAATGCCACGTACCTTTTTTAGAATGTGACCAATATAATTTCTTAATTTTTTCTTCAATTTAATAATTAAAAGAAATTTAAAAAAAATATTGAATTACGTTACGTTATCAAAAAAAGTTCGATCGAAATAATTTTGCAGCTCTTTTATAATTTTATAGATTAAAAAATTAATTTCCCTAAATCCGTGGTTCACCCCACCACGGGGATAAATAAAAAAAGAAGGGGAAAAAAAGAGGTTGTACAAGCGCCTCTCTATTCCACCCCTGCCAAGATTTAATTATTTATAGTTGAACTAATTTTTGTTCAAATATTTGTTAAACTATGCTTTAATCAATAATATATTATTGATAGAGGTGCTCAAAAGTCAAATTTACTCCTTGACAAAGTAGATTAGTTCGACGGTAAGAGGTGGCCCTCTTCAGGGCTTAAGTCTCGAGTTCAAGTCTAACAAAAAATGGATTTATCCATTTTTTTTTCCTATTATAGACTAATTTATAAGGTCAAATTTATAAGGAAAAAAAAAAAAGTCAAGCTCCTTCCTTATTCATTAATCACAAATTTTATTTTTTTTTGAAGAATATCACTGTCACACATACATATATTTAAGAAAACATTTCCAGAAAACAACACAACAAAATTGGGGAAAGTGAAGATAAAATAAAGGGCAAGAATAGCCTTGGAAAAATACATAGGTTAGCAGGATTGTTTGTGCACAAAACGGTGGTTATGCGTAAGACGACACCTTATTTTATTTTATTTTTTTCTTTTGCATTTTCACTCCTTTTCAACTTATATTACTGTGGAACACACAAAAATATAGACAAAGAAAATAAAATACACAAATAAATATATTTAAATAAAAATTTCCATTTAATTTCTTAGAATAAATATTCGCACAAGACCTAAACTAAAATTTAACACAATTTAGATAAATCAAAACCATTTTGTCACATAGCAAAATATATATTTCAAGGAAAAATGTCAATCTTTTGTTATGAATGATATAAATGTGTTTTTTGAACTCCTAAATATAGTAATTACATGTAATAATTAATTACTAAATAAGTAATATTTATCTATATTTGAGATTATTTGAAAGTTTTGAAGGCTACGGATACTTAGATTGAATGTTAGTCGAGATTTTGAAACACTAATACTAACATTCAGTAACACACGATGAAAATAATAAAAACATAGAATTTAAATTTGCTTATGAGTTAAAAACTTATAGGTCGTAAACTCAGGGCGAAAAGATATTAATAGAAAAGGGTAATATATGAAAACTTCTAAACGAGTAGATCGTTTTTAATCAGCACGGTATGTCCGTAAAATCATAAAGTTGATCAAACACAAGTTTGAATTCATACTACTAAGGAATTCTTACCTTAACATAGAAGATGTATAAAAATATACATAAATAAAAGAGTTTTAAAATACTAATAAGTCTAGAAAGGTAAATAAAATAATTATTCCAATTAATTTAAAAAAGCGTAAAAACTCCTATCATTATTAATAAATTACGAATAGATGTTTAAAAAAATGGGATTTATATCATCCATAATACACTCTAGACTTTTTTTTCTTCTTAATTTATAAAATGGTTTTGATATATTAAATTATGCTATAATTTCTTGTTCATGTCATATATGATTTTTTTTTTCTAGGAACTGAAATGGATATTTTTATTTATAATTTTGTTCGTCAATTTTGAGTGTGTTCCATTATAATATAATATAAGTATGTATAGTAATTTAAGTTAAAAAGAAGATAGTGCCAAAAAAAAAAAAAAAAAAAAAACATTGAGACAACACAAATTTGTGCATTATATTTTATTTTGCCTATGTTTTTGTGTGTTCCTTAGTAATTTAAGTTGAAACAGAATGACAGTGCAATAGAAAAAATAAAATAAAATTAGGTGTCGTTTTATGCACTCTCCTACATGACTTTTTGCCTTCCATATTTTATTAACTTGTGCTACACTTGGATCTTTAATCTTTTATTTTAGTAAATAGTCTCACTCTCTCACACACAGTTGAAAGATCAACTATTTAAGATAACTTAAGAAAAAGAAAACTATTTGAGATGAGATAATGATAACCTTTAAGAGGTGCGATTCTGACAATGACAAGATTAGGTATAAATAGGGGATCATATCACATGTTTGTGGCTTTTCTCCACCACACTCCTATAATTTAATACATCTAAACAATATTGTAGCTTAATAATTGAAGGCCTCGTGACCAGCAATATTATTGGGTGGCAACAATAATATGCACCAAATCTTGCTGTGGGCGGTCCAAATTTAATTGAACTAGAAAATTTTTAGTCTCACAAGTAATTGCAATAGCCTTTATCAATGTACTATATTGGACCAAACTTTGCTGTGTGGAATTCCAGCCTATACAGCATCTTAAATTGGCACCTGATAAATGTTTGCTCTCTAAGGTGCATAATCAAACCTTTTGATTCCTTACCTAAATTTTGTTGTACATCTATGCCTCCACTTACCAATAGGTTCTGGAAGGTAATTGTTTTAAATTCGTATTTTTATTCATCACTAAATCCAGTTTGTAGAGGTTCAATGTTTCGTGGTTGACAATTCAATGGAATTTGGGCTTTTTCATTTTGAAAAATCTGAAAATAAGAGAAAATAGTAAGATTTTTTCTTTTTTAAGAAAGAAGAATATTTGTAAGTGTGTAAATGAATATGAGATGTAAATATAATTATTAAAGTTAATTAATATCAAAAATAATAATTGATAGTTAGAGTAATTTGAGTGAGTGAATAATAAAATTGAAATAAAATAATTGATAATTGGCTAATTATTGTTTAAAAAAAATGAATTGAATTAATTGGAGAAGAAAAGGTTAAAAATGAGTTAAATACATCAACATTTAGACAGAGTGAAAAAAGGGTTTCATAATGAAAGTTTTCAAAAAGGAAAACTGACATATCAAATGGTGGCCTTTAAGTATCGTTTAATTGGTTGCTAGCCTTTTTATATGCACCGATAAATTGGGTTAATTATAGATTTATTTATATAATGATGGTGTCAGCTTTGTTTTATAAGGAATGATGGTGTCACTTCACATAATATATGATAAATATATAAATTCTATTAATTTTATCACCATTGTTTTCTCTTTTATATTCTTTTGTTCATGGGATAAGTTCCTTGCTCACTTAACTTTGCTTTTATTTGATAAAACATAATCTTGAAGATATTATCTGTCCTTGTACCCTTGATACAATATTTCCAACCTTCCTTAGACCATACATGGATAATCTTTATTGGTGCCTTTGAAAGTCACTTGGTGGTAGACAAAGACATTTTATCTAATTTTCTTAGCCTCTCTTAGTGCAAGTGGTCCTTTGTTTTCAATACTAGGTCACATGATTGGTTGTGTCTGCAATACATAAATTTGCATTATTTTTTTTTAATTGGTGGGTAGATATTGGGAGGAAAAAAGGACTTTATGCCACTCAGCCCATTGATTTGCTAATCCTATATATAGGGATGCTTTTGTTGAGGTAAAGTCATTGGGGTTTTCCAAAGCTCAAGTGCTCTAAATCCATATCAAAGTTTTTAATTTCCTTCCAAACCCTTTTGTTGTTTTAGGGGCCAATTTACAAACTACACACATTTTTTTTTTATAAATAATATGGCCTCTATGGTAGCTGAAAATTGGGAATACGTAGATGGTCGAGATGGTTCGGAAGGTTTTGAATTCTCCCAAATCAACCACAACCTTCTCATGTCGCTGCTTGACGAAACACAAATCGATGATTGTGACGATGAAAAATTAAAAAAAGTAATTCGATCACTAGAGGCTGAAATCAGTTCGGATGGTCACTATGGATTTGATAACACGATGTGGGAGAGTGACTTGGTTGATTGTCAATCGTCGATTGATGAATCGACCGGCCAAGACGATCACTCGATGCAACACGATGATCTTGATCTTGATCATTGGATGAATGTGGAGACTATGCCTACATCACCAAGTGATGGCATGACAAGTTGGTATATGGATAACCATGGTCAAGGGATGGTGGGTAGTGGTGTGAATGAATTTAGTTGGGTTCATAACTATGCCCCTATTTGTAGTGTAACTCCTTTTGATCAAGAGCAAGATTATGGCTCATTGTGGCATGAGACTAATGTCACTGTGTGACTGAATATAGTTGAGGAGATTATTAAATATGCATCAATTTGCATGCATTCGATCATGAGTTATCACATAATAATTTCCCTAATGTTATGAGAACCTCAATTGTTCTTTTTTTGAATAACAATGAAAATCCTTTTTCTACCATTATTTTTTATTTATGTAACTATAATTCATCAAATATTGTAATCGCTTAGTAGTCCAGTGGTAAGGCATTTTCAATTTACCATGTAAAAAATTGGTATTTCAAGAATATTAATTAAGAGTATATGTGGAAATGAAAATTTAATGATATGTTAAATATAGTAATTGAACTATTTTTGTGGGATGGAGAGAGAATATATTAAGCTTATAAAGTTTTTAACGAACACATATTCTTTTGACACTTACTGTTCTACATTTATAATTCAGAGGTTTGACTTATATAATTATTAACAACTCATACAATTATAAAATATGTTCGAGACTTATAAAAATGTGCACTGAATATACTCGGATAAAATTATAAGTTCTCACTCATCAATTGATTTCGCAATTTTCTTGTTGTACACTAAAGTATATTATATAAAACTGTGTGTGTATCTAAACTTCTTATTTAAAATAAACTTATAAGATCATTTCGTTTTTAATTTCCTTTTTCTTGTGAGTATAAATCCTCGAATCTTTTTTTGAAATGGCCATAAGCTATCTTATAAAAGTTTATCAAATACGTATATTTTTAAATCCAGAAATTGTGTAAATTCCATAGTCATACTTTTTACTAATCTTCAGGGCTTTTATATCTTGTTAATTCACATTTTTCCCTAAAACATTGTTCTCATTCATTTCTGCCACCTTTTTTACCAACTTACAGACTTATAGTAGTAATAGATAGACCCGACTAATTCTTTTAAATTGAGCCATATATACCGCAAAACTTGCACCAATGTGTAATCCCAATAAACATCTGTGGCAATTATGATTTATAATGACATTTTTAATTTTGTTAATATTAATCTTAATTGCATAGGAAATCACACTTATTGCTCATGGGCCAATAGTAGTTAATTATTTTCCTGCCCTTAAGAAGCAAGAAATCACCAATTTAAAGATCATGTCTTCGTGCTGTCTTCTCAGTTGTGAGTACTTAATAATTCGATATTAATCATATATGGCCCACATTACCAAAAAAATTGCCAAACGCGGGTGGACAGAATCGTCACAAACCCGTCAGTATCGTGTTTACTGACAGGTTTGTTTACGAATTGTACTCGTCAGCATTACCGATAAGTATAATCTATCAATAAAGACCCTAGACACCATAAAAAAATATATTTTATGGCAGACCCAGCCTAGCCCGCCCCTGGCCCGACCCAAAACCCTCAAGCCAGAACAACCCGCGTCAATTTAAAATCCCACATATGACATGGTTGAAGTTCGAACTCGCAAACTCTTGTAAATAGAGTAGCGGTATTATCGTATCGCCAAGACAATTATATCTGAGAGTTTATATATCTTTAATATATACTATATTAGATATGTATTATGTTATAAATTAAATTTAAAATTAATTATATTATATTTCTAAATGAAGATTATATTTATAAATAATTATATTATAACTATATAATATTATTATATATAAATATATATTATAAATATAATTATTTATAAATAATTATAAATAATAGAGGAGCGGTGTTCTCGTCTCGCCAAGACAATTACATATGAGAGTTTATATATCTTCAATATATACTATTAGATATTTAAATTAAGTTATAAATTATATTTATAAATAATTATATTATAAATATATAATATAATATTATATATAAATATAAATTATAAATATAATTAATTATAAATAATATATTATTAATTATATATGTATTACTAATTATAAATATATATTATAAATGTATATTATAATTGCAATTATTTATAAAGTATTACAAATATATAATGTTATTTATAAATATATAATAATTATATTATATTTATAAATTTATATTATAATTAAATCATACTTAAAATTATTAATATAATTATATATTTTATATTATAAAAATTAATCATATTATATTATAAATATAATATTATTTTAAAATGTATTATTTTATTGAAAGACATGTTATATATATATATATATATATATATATATATATATATATATATATATATAAAATAATAATATATTTAGATAATAATAAATAAATATATATTAATTATTATTATTATTTATATATTATATTCATGAATAATGATAATATAAATATATAATATTATTATATATAAGTAGAAGAAAATTATAAAATTTTATATTTTTAATTAAAAATATTTATTATAAATTTACATTTTCATATTTTTTTATACCCCTTTAAATAATTATATATATATACATATATATATATATATATATATATATATATATATATTCTTATATATAAATAATTAAATATAATTATATATTCTTATTAAAAAGTATATTATATATATTACTATTTATTGATTATTATATAATATATTTTTATATTTATTTTATATATATATATATATATATTATTTATAAATGATTAATAACTATATATTGCTGACGGGTATAGGTCGTCAGCATTGTTTTAATTTTTTGTTAATATTGCTGACAGGTGTAGGCCATCAACAATTTGCTGACGGCTATACCCGTCAACAAAAGCATATGCTGATAGCTTTTTGTCATTTCTATACCCTGTTTGTTTGTGAGGTATTTGTTTGTTCTAAAATTAAAAAAAGCAAATACTCAACAAACACTTAATCTATAACATATTATCATATATAATTAAATACTACTAAATTTAATATTATAATACAACATTATTCACCTTTCAAACATTGACATTCACTATAAAAAAAATAAAAAATTAAGGATTCTTAAATCCTATAACAAAAAAGTATTCTATTATTAACTGAACTAATATTAAAATTCAAAATTTTGACTGCTAGTCCAAACAAACCATAGTAGAACTGGATATGATAGTAATTATTTATGGAACCAAATGATACTGGCAATTTTATCAGAGATCCAAGTAAAGGCTGGGTTGGATTCCCATCTCCTCGTCTCCAGGGATTGGTTTTAAGGGGGAATGATTTGTTAATACTAGTATTATTTAGAAGAATGAATAAATTAATGCTAAAATTTCATTCTAGCTATGTTTATTTGCTACCATGACGAATGAGGCTCCTTCCTGGAAATAGTCAGGTAAACTTTGAACTTAGATTATTTTCAAAACCAGAAAAAAAAAATTATAACTTCATACTATTGTCATTTAAAAATATTATTAGAATTAATAATGAAATATAATTTGAATGCACTAGCCACGAAATCACACACACTTTTTAATTATATATATTATATAAAAAAAGAGTGGGTCATATCATATGGAAAGCTAAATGAAGAGAATTGCTAGAATTAATTTAACTAATTGTAGGCTGGATACAGGTAAAGTTATTTAACTAATAATTATTGTCCATGTGTTCATAGAGCTGCAGGTGAGGTTTGACTGAAAAAATGTTTTTCCTATGCACATTCAAAGCTATACTATAAATTATGTCGGTGATTTGAGGACTATCTCCAACAATCTCTCAACGGAAAAGATCTGATCACGTATTTAAAATACGTGCTCATAATTTAAGAGACAAATTCATTGTATTTGTAAAACACAAGTGAGTGCAGATGTGAAGGCGTAGTGTGGTAACTTGCAAATGATGCGACTAAGTCCTTTATTCTTCGATCCGATCTAGGTTCATTCATTTTAGATGTTAGGCTTAATAGCATTTTTTTTTTAATTTTATAATAAATTAATTAATATTAATGAGTAAATAAATAAGGTAAATTGTTAAATAAACATGCCTAGCACATCTTCTAAATGTAGACTATGCGCTAGACATTGTCTACATTTTTTCTTGCCACATAAGAATTTTAAGCTTATGTGGTCAAAAATTTACCCCAATTGAAATCCCATTGGAGATGCTATCAGGAGTGGAATATTGACAAACACTTTGTTAGGCCAGATTAACGGGTCATGATCTCTGAAATTATTTCAATATTGAACCCTGGACATATAAGAGTTTCGAATCAAATCTCTTTAGAAAGACCCCAGGTTCGGTGGGGTAAATCCATTAAAAAGGGACAAATTTTAGCAGATGGTGCTGCTACGGATTTGTTGCTAAAATATCGGTATTAAATCCGAAACTCCCGKCAGATGACCAGTGGCCCAAAAAAACGAAAGAATCGGTTACATTTTTCATATAATCTCCCATTGACTAAAAAATCGACCTGAGTTCTTTTTCTATCACTTTGCACTTCTTATTATTATTCTTATTATTATTTATTTTTTTTGAAATCGAGTCAAAAAATATTCGAGTTATGTTAYAAAGTATGAACTACTCCTTAGTTGTTGCAACATCTCATAAAAAGAGTTTTTCGATACTATAATGTATTGGTTTTTGTACTGTGAAGTATTGATTTTTGTGTTGTAAAGTATTAATTTTTCATAAATCTCTGACCCGTGCTATGATGTATTGTTGTGATGTATTTGTATTATGATGCATTGACTTTTTATTATAATGTATTGATTTTTGCACTATAATGTATTGATATGAAATTTTGGCCTAAGAAATGATCCGTTAGTTCGGTCTAACAAGAGTGTTGCCCTGTTGAAATCCGCTAGACATTGTCTATATTTTTTCTTACCACATAAGAACTTTAAGCTTATGTGGCAAAAAATCTACCACAGTTGAAATCCCATTGGAGATGATATCAGGAGTGAAATATTTGGTTCTATAAGTACTTTTTTTTTGTAGTAATTTTGGTTCCGTAACTTTTAGAGAAAAGTTTTTTTTAACTCACAAACTTCACCTATTTGATACCTTGCTTCTTAAAAAAAAAATTGTCAAATACACTTTGCTTCCTGAACTATGCATTTTTACACTTTTCTTCCTTGAGTATTTTTCCGACGAAAATTATTGTCGAAAATTAATTTCGGCTGAATCTTTTGCACAATTTAAGAAGAAATCGTCCTTGTATATATTTTTTCTTCATTGTCCGGAAAATTGTGCGTGAAAGAACGATCTTTCCCTTTAATTATGTAAATTTCTCAGGTGAAATCCTCATCATAAAAATGCTCAAGAAGGTAAAGTGTAGAAAACCTACATATTAAGAGGCAATTTTGGTTCGAAATGGTTACTTTTGTCATTAAACCCCTTTAGGACTATATATGAATAAATTTGATCTCGAGGAGAAAAATCATGCAAAAAACATGAATAATAAGAGCTAACTGATATGCAATACTTATTATATCATGACCAAATATGTAATACATCTATATTTAAAAGCTAAAATTCTTTTTTCATCAGAAATTCACAAAATGAAATATGCCCTCTCTTATACTTACATGACCAACTTTGCTCATATGGGAGTATATGCAAAAACTTATACTTTTTCATAAAATGATTTATTGCCGAGTGAGTAATAAATACTCCATCCGTCTCATTCTATCTGTCGTAATTGATAATTTTAAGAAGTTTAAGAAATATTATTATTGTTATAATTATAGGTATCAAATGATCATAATATCATTTTGTTTAAAATAATTAAAAGTGTGAAATAATAAAGGTAGTGGTAAATTTAATAAAGTAACATTTAATTTTTATTAAAAAAGTAAAAAATAATAATGATTATCTTTTAAAAATGTAAATGTGACAAATAGAATGAGACGTGAAAATTATAAATCGCGATAGATAGAACAGGATATGGAGATTAGTTGTGAAACAAAAGTTAGTAAAATTTGTAAATAGAAGTTCAAAATTTATTAAGATGGAATTGAGTATTTGGTGGAGAAGTTATAAATGATTTAACTATTTGTGCAGAAAAAACTAAGCTAGCACCATAATGAGAAACATAATATAAGAAAATGCTAGCTTTTGTTTATATACGAATGTGGTTTTCCTTTTTTTTTTTCCCCAGTAAAAAGCTGAGAATTACTTCATTTTTTCCCCATTATTTGCAATCACTCCCTGAGTCTAAATCAATTTTATCTCCATCACATATATATTTGGTATTTGAATGAATTATCTCTGTTTTATCATTGTGGCCTGATTATGTTCATCTTATGTTTCTTTTGTAGGACTATACCGACACAAGCCTCGAGAGTACTAGAGTGTTTGTCATGACAAAAATCAGCATAATGTAAGGGCATCACACGACAAAGTGAACAAATAATATATAACTCCAATCTGGACCAAATAATTGAAATCTTGTATTATCATCCAAGACCAAGAAATTAATTATTGTTGTAGTAAGTACATGAATGGTAGGATCATGATGTTAGCTGTCCACATGCTTCAAAATAAAGATTTTAAATAGTTTTACTCAATGTCACTTCATTTATATATACTCAGCTTATTAAACAATACCCACATGATTTTTAGCCTATAAATAGGACTCTATCTCTCCATTGAGAGACATTCGAACTATTTCGCTCATACTTATTCTTGCTATCTTTCAATCCTTAAGTTGAATTTATTTAATTATTTCACAACATGGCCAATGCTAAAGCAGTTGAAAATTGCATTTTCGAAAGTGACGATTTGAATGCGGTCGAATTTCCAAGTATCGACAAGTCGCTTGTTATGTCTTTACTCGAGGATTCATCATTGGTTCAGATGGAAGATGGGGATGATGAAATGCTGAGAATTGTGATTCAGTCTCTTGAAAGAGAGATTAACAATTCAGACGAATATTCAGAGGATTATCGATTTTCTGATGATGATGAGCAACTGGAAAGCTGTTCTACATCGCCTGATCATCATCGTCTAGACTTTGATTGGATCGATACGGAGATGGATTATTCATCTCCCGATGATGAGATGACTAATTATTTTATTGGAAATTACACTGATGAGATTGGAGTTTTAGGCGATTATTCAGAATTTTGTTATGAGATGCCCATGGAGGAGGATGAATATTGTAGTTTATGGCAATAGGATTATTATGTATCAACAATTTATGGCTTAAAAAGCTGGAACTGTCAAAATTTATTATTATTAGTATTTGTATATTTATTTTTTGTGAGTACTAATTCTAGGGAGGAGGTTGGAATCGAACCCAAGCGCTAGTTGTTGTAATATGTCAATATGAATCTTTGAGTACATTATATACAGTTTGAGAAAAGTTTTATGTGAATGATGATTTAAGAAAATAAAATATATCGGTATGATCTTGTTAAAGTTCGTATTTGAGTACATTGTATCATTTTATTTGTGATATTTTAATAATTTTTTTATAATTATAATACTTTGAGTGTAGTTTATGATACTATAATAACTAGTTATTATATATATATATATATATATATATATATATATATATATATATAGGATTGGGTATAAATGGAACCATGTCAATATATGCGAATCTAGGCACTCATCTTGATCATTAGATTGGATAATCTTGATGGTTGAGATTATGACATGTCAGCATGGTAATAATTAAAAAAAATCCATTAAATAATTAAAAAGGGTATTTTGGACATATAACGACGTTTATGAATAGCACTAAATTGCTTTTTAAAATGTACAACAGATATATAACTACAAATTCAAAAATTTATAATAAAACTTAAATTTTCAACGAACCATAACTTTTTTAATTTTTATTTATTTTTAATGAAATATATATCAAATTAATCACATTCTCAAGATCTACGATTTAAGATACATATTGCATATTTAAAAATRTAAAAATAAATAAATATAATTAAATTTAAAAATCTGAATATTAAAAGCATTATATATGACTATTTATAGCACTACACAAGTCTTCAACAGTGTTTTTTTTTTATGTTGCCAGTGCTAGTTTTTTGGAGTGCTTTCTTAATATTGTTGCGGTGCTTTTTTTACTACACTACCACTGCTTTTTATTTTTCAACATCACCACCGTCCAAATCCAAGTCGCTGTCCGACGAACCAAACTCAACCAAGATCGGCCAACAACCACAGCCGCATCACCGTCGCCACCCTAGTTCCCCTGCCAATTTCTCCCAAAAGCACCGGATTATTCCTTCAAAAAGCACCGGGGGCCCAATTCAAAAGCACTAGGGTCAACAACACCATTTTTTTTTAATAAAGGCACATGACCGATCAAATTAAAGGAAGAGTTGGTTGYTGATTACAAGGCCAATAAATATACCCCTTCCAAGGTAAAACCCGGAAAGAGAGTACCCATAAAAATGTGCATAAAGCAATWACRAAAATAGCCCGTCATAGATGGCTGAGACCAAATTGAAAATTGCCCACCCCTCTATTTACAGTGAAAACTGCATTGATAGCCACAGCAAGAGGACCGTTCTCTCCAATCGAAGTCTGTCGGCAGATCATTAGTCGGCAAGATCGGCGCCTTGTGAGCGTCGGAAGGGAAGCGGATCCGCCTATTGAGGCCAAGGAATTGGTTTCGGAATTCGCGCGGCGTGAGATCGGAGAACTGGGTGACGCCGTGGACGGCGGAGGGGTCGAGCTGCTGGTGTCACCTCGCGCGGCGCAGGCTAGCCTTGAAGACCTTGAACCTGTAATCGTGCTCCTCCTGGGTGGCGTACGATTTGCCAAATTTCCTCTTGAAGATCGCGAAGTGGTGATCGGCGTTCAGCAATGTGTTCTCGTTAACGGCCCCCCCTTCCCCGTGATCCACCACTTGCCGGATCAAGAGATCGCTGCTCTCCGCGGCGCCTTCAATGGCGTTATCGTCATCGATGATGGTGCACCTAAACGACGTCGCAAGGAGGAGGGAGAAGAGGAACAGCAAGGCAAAGAGTGAACGTGTAGCCGCTGCCGACCTCGATTCCATGCTACCGCCCGATTGCTGTCGCCAGGTGCCATTCGCCGACGACCAAAGGCGGCCGATTTCTGGAGAAGGCGGAGAAGCGGCCAATTTCTGGAGAAGAAGGAAAAAGAGAGAGACGGGTTTGGGAAGAAAAAGGGGCTGGGGATGATATGGTAGGGTTCAACATTTATAAAATTACATGAAAGTCCTTCTCCTTCCATATGTGTAATTTAACGAATTTAAAAAATAGAAAAAATTTGGTCCACACATATTATTAGATCAATGGTCAGGATTGGTCCCTAGGTTCGCATATATTGACGTGGTATCTATTTGAACCTAATCATATATATATTTATATATATTAATGATCTTTTGTGATATTTTTATATAATCTCACGGGAGACTTACACTGATTTTCAGTGTGAAAGATTAAAGAGATGAAGACTGTTAGTTAATAAAATGGGCTATCAGTGATATCAATTCAATATTATACCCTTGACAGTTGGTAGAACTTGAATTTTGATAGATATAGGTGGTTTGTAGTTTTCTATTTGATATGAGCATATGCAATAGCTAATGTAGTGAATAAGTTATTATATAGGATATCATAATATAAAATATTTAGGTTGGCATGCAAGTTGTTTGTAAGTGATACGGGTTGTATTATAAAAAATACTGGAATTGTCGACTGGTCATATTCGTCGGTAAATCACTTTCGGCGGATAATGGCTGTCAACGAAACCTTTATCGGTAATTTTACTTGTCAACGAATTTAAACGGACACTGCCGCCGGTAAGCTACCGTCAGAATTCCTAATTTTTTTGAATTTATCGAAAGATATTATGTCCATCGGTAATTGATTAAAAAAAAAAACCGACGGCGTCCAAACCGTTGGCAATTAAATAAATAAATAAATAAAAGAATGCCGATGGCGTCTAAGAGATCGATGAATAAGTATTTAATTTTACCGACGGACATGGAAGTCGTTGATAATGTATTTTTATTTTTTTAATATTATTTTTTTAATTGGAATAATGAACCTGTTTTTTTTTTTTCATCCACCTATTTACAAATATTTAAAAAAACGCAAATACAAAATAAATTAAACAAATATAAATACGAATCAGAATCAAATGAATTCGAATAATAATTCAAAATAAATTCTACAATAATTATCTAACATCTCGAGATCAAATAAACTAATCAGCATGAGGGGGAAGGGGAAGAGGAGGTTGTGCTCCAATCGTGGACCTAATACGCTCCTCGACCTGTCGCTGGAGTCGCTACTCGAAATCCATCTGGAACTGCGCCTGTGCCTCGCGCATCCTCTACAACTCATCCTGAGACTCCACCCGATCCTCTGCAACTCCTCCTTTGCCTCGTCTCAATCTCCTCGAACTGCGTCTGCAGCTGCTACAAACGAGGATCGACCTATTGGGGGACATAGAGTTGGAGCCTGTATCGAACTCTTTGGTGTGTGATCCCATTCCAAATCGCCGACCCTTCTTGGGCCTGACAACGGAGAGGTAGACGTCATTCGGGTCAATAAACGTGTCAGACTCCTGTGATGCAGTATGTTTACTCTCCAATGTAGTCGAGACCTCCGTCTGATAGATAAAACAAAATCGTTAATTATTTTCGTGCATAATAATGATAAAAATAAAGTTAATATATAAATTAATTTGAGTTTTAAAATTTAATAAACTTACAGCTATACGCTAAGATTTGGGGTCCGTAAATGAGTCGTCGCCTTTCTGATGCAGACTCAATAGAAACTCGTACGCAGTGGGTTCCTTACTCGCCTCCTCCCGCTGTAACAATTAATTTATTATTATTATTATTATTATTATTATTATTATTATTATTATTATTATTATTATTATTATTATTATTATTATTATATAACTTACGATGTTATCTCGTATGCGATTTGCCTCCCGAGACCCGCCTCTATACTTAGATATCCCAGTATAAGGACCCTCTGGCTCGCTCATCCTGTTCCTGCTAGCCCTCCGTGATCTCTCAACCTCCTCTGGTCTCGCCCACGCCTCCTGCCAAGCCTATTCACACAAAGTAAATTTTGACTTTTTATCAAATGTGTAAGAAGATTTAGGATACTTTCTCGAGTCATCAACTTGAAGCGATGGACAAAAACAATAGTCATTCAGATTCATTTCTTGATTTCGACGTATCTTTTATCTTCCCCTTCACATTCATCACCGTATTGAAAACATTATCGAACACATTCTTCTCAATGTGCATAACATTTAAATTATGACAAATTAAATTTGTGCTCCAGTATGGAAGACCCCAGAAAATACTTCTTTTCTTCCAACCGCTCGTCTTTGCGATTTGAGCATTAACACGTTCTGCCTCTATCTTAGTGACCTTTAGAAGCCCAAGTCTATCTACCTCAGCCAATATCTCTACTCCCGAACGAATGTTTGGCGGGGGAGCATCAACCTTCCTTTTTTTTTGAAATTTTTTTTTGTCTTTTCGAAAGTGATGATCACATTGTAGAAACTTCTGGTGGTTATCAAACCAAGGTTGTTTTCCGCTACACTTCATAGTAAATGCATCAGATCGCTCCATGCAATATGGACAAGCAGTTCGATCGGCCGTACTCCAACCCGATAACATGGAATATGCGAAAAAATCACTAATTATCCACATAAGGGCTACCAGCAACTTGAAACTCCACTTCTTGGACACATCATACGAGTCAGCACCATCCGTCCACAACTGTTTCAACTCTGCAATTAGAGGTTTTAAGAAAACATCCAACTTGTCCTTAGGGTTTTTGAGCCCTGGAACAAGAACACTTAAAAACATATATTGTTCTTTCATACACATCCAGGGTGGCAAGTTATATGGTGTGACTATAGTCATGAGAATGGTTAAAAAGACCCCGATAGGCTGGTAATATGGGAAAGGTTAATGGTTTATAATGGTAACTTAATGAAAATAACGAGTCCTAATTATTATGGTAATTTAAAGGGGTGAGAATCCTAATTTTAAGTCGGTAATTTTAATATGGAAGTAAAGAGTACATAGAAGATTGAAACCCTAGGTTGGGGGACACGTCTCTTACTTATATAAAGAGGATAATGTCTCGCTTATTCTCTCTAAGGTGATTTACGCTTATTCTTCATACAATAGCTCTCGCTCTATCACTTTTATACGGATATTGACTTAAGCATCGGAGGCCCTACGCCGGGGTTGTCTGACTTGGGGTTTTTTTTCCAGGTCACTCGCGTCCGAGAAGGAAGTTCAAGGAATCGCGACCTCGTTCTTGGTGAGCCAATCTTTTTGGTCGCATCAAGTGGTGGCATCTCTGAAAATCCGAGGGATATCGAGTTCTTAGCGAAAGACGTGAGAATAATCCAAGTTGAATAATCATGAAATGAAGAAACGTAACACCATGGGATTTGAGTTTCATAGAGCCATAGCAAGACAAAGCTCAAGGAAACATGATGCCCCCTTTTATGGTTATGGTTATGGTATGACACGACGCTTGTTTAGGTTGGATATGGTTATGGGTTTTATGGTTATGGTATAGTCCTACGCTTGTTTAGATCGGATATGATTATGGTTATTTATGGTTATTGTATGGCCCGATGCTTGTTTAGGTCAGAGATGGTTCAATGGATTTCAAGGTTTATGGATACGGTTGTATGGTTTATAGTTATGGGTTTTTGCCCTACGTTTGTTTAGGTTGGAGATAGTTTAATAAATTTTATGGTTTATGGATATGATTGTATGGTTTATGGTTATAAGTTTTTGCCCGACGCTTGTTTAGGTCGGAGATGGTTTTATGAATTTTCATAGTTCATAAATATAATTTTATAGTTTCATATCATTATGATTTTTACCTGATGTTTATAGTATGGTATAAATCGAGATATTTTAGTATGGTTTTTGGTTTTATCTGTGGATCGACCTATTTTATGATACATATTTATTATTCAAACACGTGCTCTTTGGTTAGTACTTGGTCTAGGTGTTTACCTGACCTATTTTGAATCCCTTATAGTGTTCACTGTAACCAAGGAAATTACTAGGTTGTGACTTGAACTGGAGTTTTTGTTTATTGAATGGTCTAAGATGAGGTTAACAGAGACACCCAAAGGGTTTGAGATGAGTGTAGCTGGGATTTTGATTTAGTAAGAGCTTATGAGGGCTTTTATACTGAGTGGTTTTTTAAGTCTGTTGATGAGGTAGACAGCAGTGGTAAAGGCATCATCCCAATATTTGATAGGTAAATGAGAGTGATAGAGGAGAGAGAGTCCTTTTTCAACAATGTGTCTATGTTTTATTTCTGCAAGACCACTTTGTTCAAGTGTGTAAGGGCAAGAGATTTTGTGATGTATCCCAGAGGAGTGAAACGGGTTTGTGAGAGCTATGAGTTCCCCCCCCCCCCCCCCCCCCCCCCCCCATCACTTTGCACCGACTTTATTTTAAATTGAAACCGAGTAAGAATGAGGTTATGTAAGTGAGTGAAGGCATTGACCACATCAGATTTGTGTTTTAGCTGATAGATCCAGGTATACAAAAGAAACATAGTAAGAGAATCTGTTCGAGGAATTTATAGGAGCAGGACCCTATACATCTGTATGTATGAGATCAAAGGGTTTTGTATATTCAGTTCCTGTGAGAGAAAAGGGTAGTTCATGGCTTTTACCCTGAATACAAGCACAATAAGTGGAAAAAGTGATTTTATTATTTGAAATAGAGATATTACAGTTTTTGAGAACTCTATGTAGTACATTATTAGCAGGGTGCCCTAGTCTAAGATGCCATATCTGTAAATCTGATTCCTTATTTTATTCTCGAGCTCGGTGATGAAGGTACTAGGGTCTTGACTTCTGAGAGAAACAGGAGCATGGTGGGTGTTAGCGAGCTGTATGTTAAATTTATAAAGGCCATTCCTAATAGAGCCTCTGAGAAGGGTAACCTGATCAATAACACAGCAAGGTAGGATGAAATTCAAAGTACATAGAGTTATCTTGAGAAAATTGAGAAACACTAATGATATTTTTAGTTATGTGAGGAACATGAAGGATTTTTTTGAGTAAGAAAGATTTGTTACTGGATTTGAACTGAGAATTACCAATATGAGAAATACACAAACCTGATTCATTTCCTACTTGAATCTTGTTGTTGCCTTGAAATCCCAAAATAATGTTGAGGTTGGCGAGGTCATTAGTGACATGATTAGAGGCTCCTGAGTCTGCATACCAGCTTGCATCACTACCTGAATTAGATATTAATGACATGGCAGAGGGATCAATGGACTGAGTGACTGGATAGGGTAAGTAGGAGCTCGCAAAGGTGTTTGAGTCATTTTGAGCATTACTGGATGGTGAAGTGTAAGTAGCATTAAATCTGTAATAGCACTTGTTGGCAGAGTGGTTTGAGTAACCACAAATTTGGCATGGCGACCTATTGCCTGTCTTGAAACCGCTTCCACCTCTTCCTCTGTTGCTATTGTTCTTTCCTCTGCCACATCTTCCAAAGTGGCGACCTCTTCCTCTATTAGCTCCTGCAACAGTCCAATTTTCTCTTCTTTGACTAGAGGACTGAGTAGTAAACTTGATAGTAGGGCTTGATCCTTCTGTATTGATGAGATTTGAGGAATTTCCAGCTTCCAGTCTGGTTTCATAACTCAGTAACATAGGTGGGATGTTTATGAGAGTGGGGAACTTTCCATATATAGAGAAAAGAATTTCATTGAAGTTACAGATTCGAGGAACTCGAGAAATTTTGATTGAATTATGATACAAATGTGAAAACACAGAGCCATGGGGCTGATCTCCCCGAAAAATGGACAAATTCCTTAGAATTAATCACACAATAAACTCGTAGAATAATCGATACGTAAATATATAAACTGAAAATATAAAAATAAACTCGATCTTACAGTGATATCTAATTTCAAGGTTTCGATCGTCTCAACCAAGACAAAAAGGGAATTTAGGGAAATGGAATTTTTTATTTTTTATTTCCCAAATATAGGTTCGATCAAAATTCTTCAATCTTTCTTACTAACTTTATATACTACCGACCTTTTTTCCTTTTCTTTTTTCCCTTTTGAATTTTAATTTAATAATCTCTCGGTTTCGAGTTCAGTGTATGATAGACTGAATCTTCTATTTTCAAATTGAAATACCATTTGAAAATAGAAGATTCAGTCTATCATACACTGAACTCGAAACCGAGAGATTATTAAATTAAAATTCAAAAGGGAAAAAAGAAAAGGAAAAAAGGTCGGTAGTATATAAAGTTAGTAAGAAAGATTGAAGAAGGTACAATGAACTTGGAATCCACAGATATTTGATATCTTTCTCTTTGGGTTATAATAAAAAGAAGAAGAAAGAATTATTAGGTATCAAACCAAACAATGAGTAATATCGTGCTTTTTTGGAGCGTGGTATGTCCCGACTCCCGAACTGAACATGTGAAAGAATAAGAGAAAATGCCGAGAATTAGTCCTGAGGAGAGGTTTGGTTTCAAACCCCGGTTCACGTATCATTGGAAAATGCATTAAAAAAATTTTTAATTCTTAATTAATATTAATTGTTTCCGATATAGAACGAATCACACTTTTACCACTAAACTATACCCGCTACAATAATCATATTGTATACAAATAGTTCTTTTGTCGAACATTTTTTGATTTATTTCATCTATTCCATGACCGGAACAGGGGTAATATCATATCTATACCTAAATATATTCTAGTTGTAAGATATCTAATGAAACCCTCGCCATCCCACCTAAAATTCTAGGAATTCGTTGAGAGAAGGTAATTTCCACTTATTCAGAGATTCAATCGCCCCATCTATCCTCCTGAGGAGGGGGATATAGCTCAGTTGGTAGAGCTCCGCGGGCCTATTTTAAGAAATGAATTAATTAAGTCGAAATTTGGATTATTTCTTCATTTGAATTCGAAGTCGAGTCTATTTCTGTATTCTTTCTAGATTCAAACAAATAAAAATATCACTTCTAGCAGTAGCTTCTACAACCACTGGGTCAAAATCTCCTCCTAGCCTAGTGAGAACATGCATTGCTTGGTTTTCTTTAGAGATTCATTGGCCGGCATAAGCTAGCATGTCGCAGCAAGTTTTTACTTTGTTCACATAATCTCTAATGCTCATGGTACTACATCCTGTACTCCATTTTTTGGGCTGCAGTTTGACTGGAGCATTTGGCTTCAAGAGTTTGCCATATCTCTCTTGAGGATGCAAGGCCAACCATCATGGTAAATATTCAGAGAGAGAAGAGAGAAGTCGGATGCTAACAGCTGATTTTGCCTAACCCAGAGTAGGAATTCAGGGTTTATGGATCCTTCTATGAGTTGGGATGGAGGTCCGATTTCTCCAGTGAGGTAGCCTTCAAGGTCGTATCTTTTAACGACTGTGTAGACTTGTATTTTCCAAAGCAGGTAATTTGAATCGTTTAACTAGATCGAAATAAGCTGATTTTGCAGATGAATAGCTGAGTTTGTGATTTGGTGAAGATAGATTATTATTCTGAATTACTGAGTGAGAGCTTGCCTGAGCCTCATGTGATGGAGTGGTGTTACCCTTCATGAGAAATAAGAAGGGAAGAGAATAATAAAGAGGGAAGAGGTATTCAGAGTCAGGCAAAAACTCGCTCTGATATCATGAAAGAAAGCAAGGGAACTCTTATTTGACATAGATGAAAGTATTCTAGTGTTAACTTTTCTGTATATTCATTCAATCATTTTCTCTATATTTTCAGCAGAGAATGTTACAACTCTTTATAGCGATATATCTGACCAATGTAGCCCTAGAATATGTGGTTACAAATGCTACAGTACATTTTGAAACATCTACCTAGAATATGTGGTCACTAATGCTACAGTACAATTTGATAGCTGTATTAGGTTGTATGTACTGGACTAGAGCTGGCATCATCATCTGACGCATTGTAGGTTGATCTCTCATGAGACACATTGCTAGCTTCCTATGCGACCTTCTGGCAACCTCTCATTCGATCTGTATGATCTGCAATCTTGTAACCTGACGTGGCACTCATCTTCAGATCGCTGAGCTCTATCAGGTCGCTCTCTATTACTATCAACTTATTTGATTGAAGATTTGTAAGTTGTAACTTCACAGTTCACATATTATTAGAAAACTCCAATCATTGATGAAGCCTATAACAATATGGCGAATCTACACCCCACATATGTTTGTTTTTTCGTTGCACCAAGGGTGAATTATCCATAATACCCCTCTCTCCAATAAACTCTATTCTAACTCACACAATATCCTAACCCACACATTTCCAAGAGAGAGCGAGAAAGAAGAACGAGAAGAAAAGTAGCGAAAGAGAGGAAAATATGTTTGTGTGAAATTTGATTTTTTTTTTCAAGTATGAATTTGAAATTTGAAACTTTGTGTTTAATTTGATTTTTTTTTGGTGACAAATCTTGGATTATATTGTTTTCAGGTTGAGTGTACGTTGATATTAACATGAAAAATGAAGGTTGGGATGTCGATTTTTGATTTTTATGAATTTGGAATTCGTAGATAAACCAACCAATATTAACCAAAATTTTCTCAAGATTTCGACCATGGTCTATTGAAAGATTGTCAATATTTTGGTCAAAATTAGCAATTTGCTCAAGTTTTCGGTCAGTAACTACTGAAAGTTTTTTTTATTACTTTTATATCGGGTTTATAGGAACCAATGTATCGATAAGATGATTGGCTAAAATTATCAGCAAATTTCTACAACTTGTGGACGAGATTTCTTTGAAATTTCTGCCGACCAGAGCCGAACAAATTTTTCAAAACTCGAACCAAATTTAACAATAGTGATGCAAAATCCAAAAAATAATCGGACAAAAAAATTACTTGCATTGGCTGTTTATATGTCTTTTTATTATCTATGTTTCAAGAAATAGAGTTTAGTAAAAGGAAAGGAAGTGAAGTTAAAAGTGAATAATTGAAGAGGATATTGGAAATGTTAAATTATATATTTATATATTTTTTTTAATTAGTGTGTTTAGCTGCTGAGATGAATAATATAAGTACATATATAACATTTCATTTAGTGACATATTTTTAAATAAGATTTATACAGGCTAAAATCTACCATAACAATATTATTCGGACCAGTTAGTAATAGCCCAAAAGTAGTCATTAGTCTTGAAGCCCATTAAAGTATTTGCATTAGTCTTGGCTTTCATTGATTAACATTGTGGGTTGGGTGAAGGGTTGAGTTATTTAGTGGGTTTTGGGTAATTGAGAAATCAGACAATACCTTTCACGGGTAGGGTGTAAGACTACCGACACAAACCTCTTGGGCAGAGTGTTTGTGACAAAATCAAGCCTTATGTAAGGGCATCGCACGACAATGTGAACAAATCATACAACTCAGATTGACCAAATAATTGAAATATTGTATAATCATCCAAGACCAATAAATTAATTATTGTTGTAGTAAGTACAAGAACGGTAGGATCCTAATGTTAGCTGTCCACATGTGCAATGCTTCAAAATCAAAATTTATAATAGTTTAACTAATGTTACTTCATTTATAATCAGCTTATTAAAAAAACAATAAGGGGAAAAAATTGCACATAATTATCAATCAGCCTATAAATAGGACTCTTATCTCTCCATTGAGATACACATTCTAACTATTTCTCTCATACTTCATTTATTTGCTAATTTATTTTTTTTCACAACATGGCCAATGCTATAGCAGCTGAAAATTGCTTTTTCGATTGCGACGATTTGAATGCGGTCGAATTTCCAAATATCGACAAGTCGATTGTTATGTCTTTACTCGAGGACTCATCATTGGTTCAAATGGAAGATGGGGATGATGAAATGCTGAGAATTGTGATCCAGTCTCTTGAAAGGGAGATTAACAAATCGAACGAATATTCAGAGGATTGTCGATTTTCTGATGATGAGCAACTGGAAAGCTGTTCTACATCGCCTGATCATCATCGTCTAGACTTTGATTGGATCGATACGGAGATGGATTATTCATCTCCCGGCGATGAGATGACTAGTTATTTTATTGGAAACTATACAGATGAGATTGGAGTTTTAGGTGATTATTCAGAATTTTGTTATGAGATGCCCATGGAGGAGGATGAATATTGTAGTTTATGGCAATAGGATTGTTATGTATAAACAATTTATAGCTTAAAAAGCTCACACATCATTTTTATAGTACATATATATTGCCTGAGAAATGCTCATGTGAATTATTATAATTAATATCAGTCTTTTCGATCTTTATGAACCTGTGGATGATGATTTAAAAGAAAATTAAGAATAAAAATTTATTGATATGATCATGTCAATCCTGAGTTCCACATTGCTGTTTAAGGTCTGGGATTTCCTTAAATGAGTAAAAATGTGTGTTGATAAAAAAAAATTAAAAAAAGAAAAAAGAGGATGTTGATATAAGTTAAAAATAGGTTTGTTATTAGTATGCTTTATGTGAATGATGATACTTTTCAAAAAAAAAAATTAAAAATTGACTTATAAAGTAAGAAATCATACTTTTAAATTATTTATATTATTTTAAAATGTATGACTTTTACTATAAAAAAAAATATGATTTTTTTATAAAGTATGATCATCGTATGAAACTATGTTTATAATACGATTTTAAAGGTCCTCAATTTTAGGGATAATTACTATTAAGCATATGTATTATACATATTTTGTAATTTAGTATTAACGTATTTTTCGAGTGAACTCATTACATCTAGCATACGTTAAAATATTCTTTTCAAAAGAGTCGTTTCTAAAACAAAACCACCTCTAATGATGATAATGATGAAAAAATGAAGGTATAATTACTATTAGTTGAATATCTCTCGCTTCCTTAAAAAAAAAATTAAATAAAAATAAAAAAAATTGAACCTCTCTTCTTAAGATACTGGATACAATATCCAACAAATATTACCACTAATCTTCTGCTCACCTGTCTGATCGAAACTTATCCTTTCGAGCCATTTGGACCCATCCCTGTATTTGCATTAATTTACTAATTATATTCAATCATTTTTTTTATCACATATATCAGATTTAATATTATAAAAAATGTCCACATAAAAGAGAGGGAGACCACCTTGATGATTTGAAAGTTGTAACTTCACATGTTAGAATATTTTTTGCCATTGCCTAGTTAGGACTAGCCCAACACCACAGTAGTCATTAGATTGAAGCCCATTAGGCCATATCTTTTTGGGCTAGCGGAGCCCATTGGTGCAAACACTTGAATAACACCTTATTTATCGATAATTAACATGTATACACCTTAATTTATATAGCTACATGCAACTTTTAGGTTTAAATTGATAAACTTGACTCTCTCATTGATGAACTTTTGTGTTAAAATCGGTTAACCTTTTATGTTTGAATTGCTAAACTTGGTGAATTTTTTAGTCCAAATTAATAAATATGTTATTTCAAACGAGCACTCGTGTGACCTGTTAATATAATATTCATATTAATATATTTCACTACAAAAAAAAGGCAAAATTCCAAGGGAATTTTCCCTCGGTATTCAGGGAAAATCCCTCGGTTTTCAAAAAATCGAGGGAAAAATTCCCTCGAAAAAAGCGTTCTCGGAATTTTGTTCCGAGGGAAAAAATCCCTCGAAAAAATGAATCCGAGGGATTTCTGAGGGATATGTTCCCTCGGAAACTCTCCCGCGCAATCCCTCGGTTTTTCGAGGGACTTCCGAGGAAAAATATTCTCTCGGATATTTGTTATTTCCGAGGGAAACAAATCCCTCAGAATTCCGAGGGACTCGTATTCCCTCGGACTTTCGAGGGATATGTTTCCCTCGAAAATAGCAAATATCCGAGGAAATATTTTTCCCTCGGTTTGTTTTTATTTTTTTTATATTTTACTTTTCTGAGGGATTATCGAGGGAAAATCCCTCGGTTTTAATTTTTTTTAATTATTTTTTAGTTTTAATTTTAATTCCTGTTCAATTATTAAAATTCTCAAAAATTTGAAAAAAGTAATTAAAGAATTGACAAATATATAAACCAATTATTATAAAAAAATATTTGAAAATTTCAGAATAATCGTGCGTTCGATCGAAACAGTAACAAAGTTTATATGAATTGTAAAAATGTTCTATGAATGGGGAGGGGGGTACTGCTGCTAAAGATGAGCATACATCTCAGCCATCTGGGCATTCATCCGCGCCTGAAATTCCTCCTGCTGCCGGCGCTCCTCCGCTCGTTGTCGCCCTCTGCCTGCCTGCTGCTGCAACGCCTCGAGCTGCGCCCTCTGAGCCTCGACCTGCGCCTCGAGCTCTCTGATGTGGCTCACTCCTGTATTCAAATAGAATTTTCAAATAATTAACATTAAAATTAAACAAATAAATATTAAATTATTATATTATGAAATTGCTTACTATATCCAAGGCATAGTCGATAGTAGATCTAGCACCCCCGTGTGCTTTGACATCCCAGTACCCGGCCCAGCAGGCTCGCTCCTCCTATTCTTGCTGCACTGCTCGGATTTCTTCTTTTTCTCGGGCTTATCGCACTCAACCTTCCAAACCCTAGTTGAAATGGATGATATATAATATACGATATAAATTATATGTTCTAAGTAAATAATTTTAATTTAATAAGAAAACACATAACAGAATCGTTTACCCATAGACCTCCGCGGTCAGACACTCCGGYCGACCACCAGCATGGGAGGCAATATGCTGCTTATACTCGTTAAGCTTCTTCTCGTAAAGGTCCCCGATCATCGGAAAAAATACATCCCGTATGTCCTTCTCACTATACTCCTCCGGGTCCCAATAACAAACATCATGCAAAATAAAACAATAATAACAATTCGATTGAAACATATGTTTATGTTTTTACGGTAAATACTAATAAATTTGGACACAAAATAATAATTACCTTAAACATCTCCCACCAGAACTCCTTAACCTCCTTAGGGACCGCCTCCCGATGTGTTGTGCAGCCTGTATTCAATTGTGTTTTTATTTTTTTACGAATAAAATTTAATCATACGGATAATTATAATTTTAAAATAATTTATTTACTCACTTCGACCCTGCAATATAAACCTGAGTCATACCAACTGTCGTCGGGTCCGTGATGTACCCACGTCGGATGGGGTCTGCGATGGAGTATGCGACGTCGACGTCTGTGTCGGGGTATGCATCGCTAGATGATCACTACCGAGACCCATGTAGTCGGTGTCGAAATCAGCTAAAAGATTAGCCAACCCAATATCTGATCGACCTACGCTGCCAAATCCTCGACGAATCGGCATCTGATAAATTTATTAGATAATAATACGAGTATTTTACAAAATACCAGTATAGATATTAGATACCAAACTCATTAATAAATCCAAATTAAAAAAAGTGTGTTTTACAATAAGAATAAATTACACATATTTCAAATAAGCAATTACCACCGTCACTTCGCCAAGGTTCCAAATAAGCAATTACAACCATCACATTTTTCTAAAAATATTTTGAAAACTTAAATAAAATCTCGTGACACCCTATCACGTTTTTAAAAATAAAGTTTGAAAACCCGCTATTGGAGGGACAAAACCTCCCGGCCGGCGCCGTAACCCACGTCAACATCCGACGGTATACAACCAACAACACCAATGACAATATTATATATAAACAAAATTAAACCCCGGCCGATCACCACGGCCTCCTATGCATGAACAATATATATACAAATTTGTTTTAAATCCTGGCCGATCACCACGGCCTCCCATGCATGAACAATATATACACAATATAATGGGTGAATAAACCCTAAATTTGAAAGCAAACCCTACACAAGCTTAATTATTCATAAAATGGCCCCTAATTAATTGATTAATCCTAAATTGAACCCTAATTAATTGATTAATCCTAAATTGAATCCTAATTGTGTAATTATTACTAAATTGAAACCCTAATTACAAATTAAAACCTCATATTTTTTTCCTAATTTTTTCCTTTTTTCCTATTTATTCCGATTTTTTTTTATTTTTGAACATTCCGAGGGACAATAATCCCTCGGAATTCCGAGGGATTTACTCATTCCCTCGGAATTATTCCGAGGGGGATAAAGTCCCTCGGTTTTCCGAGGGATTATGTCCCTCGGAATATGCCCTAATTATATCAGCGGGCAAGCCCCCGCTGCGCACAGAAGAAGAAATAGAAAAAAAGAGAAAGAAAAAGAAGTAGTCGCCGTCCGAGCCACCAGGTCGTCCGTGCCACCGTCGCCGTCCAAGCCGCGAGGAACCGCCCGAGCTGCCGCCCTCGAACGACCACCCTCGAGATTTGCCGCCGTCTGTCCGAGGAGATTTGCGCCGGCAGCAACCAAGGAGATTTGCAGCCGTCTGTCCGAGCCACCACCGCCGTCCGAGCCACCTCCGTCGTCCACAGCCGCGAGCAACCAGGAGCCGCCGTACGTCCGCCTTCGCCTCAGCCGCCGTGTGCCGCCAAGCAGCCGCGCGTCGCCGTCCGCCTTTGCCTCAGCCGCCAGACGCCATCCACAGGTTCATTTTAATTTTTTTTTAATTTTTGTATATTATTTGTATGTATTTTCAATTTAGTTTTAAATTTGTAATTATGGTTTATTATATGTTTTAATTTTAAATTAGGGTTTTAATTTGTAATTAGGGTTTCAATTTAGTAATAATTACACAATTAGGATTCAATTTAGGATTAATCAGAAAATTATGGTTCAATTTAGGGATAATCAATTAATTAGGGTTCAATTTAGGAAAATTCAATTAATTAGGGTTTCAATTT
>BMAC01001118.1:37782-63226 GCA_014905375.1 Phtheirospermum japonicum
TACCTACTAAACTATTCCAATTTGATATTTTGGCACATAAACTTTTATTTTTCCTGAATTATTTTCAATTTGACATTTTGGCCACCTAAACTTTTATTTCGTACGCTTTACCTCCTAAACTGTAGCGGATTTTGCAATTTACCTCCTAAAACTCCCGTTTTTTTGTGAAAATTCTGATTGGAGCTCACTCGTGTGATATGCACGCTAACATATAAGGGGTAAAAATTCTCCTCATGACTCTCGCTCAAAACAATGACACGTGAGCACTACGTAGATTCCAAATCTTTACGTGAATAAACCACTACAAAAAAAACAGCAGTTTTTTCGAGGGGAAAAACGAGGGAATCGACTTCCCTCGGAATTTCCGAGGGAAAATCGAGGGAACTAAAATTCCCTCAGTATTTTCCGAGGGAAATCAATTCCATCGGAATGTCCCTCGGAATTTTGGCGCCATTCTTTCCCGCCATGATTTTCGAGGAAAATATCGACGGATTTGGCGAGGAAATTTATTTCGAGGGAATAATTCCCTCGGAAAAACCGAGGGAAACGAATTTCCCTCGAAATATTATTATTATTATTTTTTTAAATTGAAAATCTTCCGAGGGAATACGAAAACCCTCGGAATGAAATCGAGGGAATCCAAAATCCCTCAGTTTAATTTTTATTTTTTTAAAATACTAATTAAAATTTCGAGGGAATTAAATTTCCCTCAAAATTATTCCGAGGGATTATTGGTTCCCTCAGAATAAAACCGAGGGGAGATTTAATTCCCTCGGAATTTTAATTAATATTTTTAAAAAATAAAAAAATAAAAAAATAGAGGGGGTGCTAATTCAATTATATTTCTGCATCTTGTTAATTTATCTAGAGTCGTCTCTAGAAATCAATATTTATTTCTTGTATGTGCAACTACTTTTGAGAAAGAATGAAAAAATTTATATATATATATATATATATATATATATATATATATATATATAGTTTCTTTTTAAAAAAAAAAAAAACTTAAAAAAACACTAAACCTCTAGTAACTTCTATTGGATTGTTATATTATAGTCCATAGTTCATAATGTAAGATGGACTTAATTTATAATTTAATAGTTACATCAGTTAAAATTACTAAGTATATAGCATTATAAAGGTTCACGCAAATAATGAGATACACTTGCTATCATTGTGTTAATACCACCAGAAACTTGGGCCCTTTCGTCTTTCATATTCTTAGAGGGTAAGAAAGAAGTAAATTGCTCAAAAGAGAGTGCCACTTTTCCATACATGCTGCTTTATTGACAAGGTCTACATATCACTGAATTTGACAATCTTTTATTGTTTAAAGAAACCAATAATTATTAGTTTCCTACATTAACTTTTGCAAATAAAGTTAGATGACCCACAAGCACTCGCACTAATAAACAGCCATGAGTTGCCGTGTTGTTATTTATATATGATGTAAAAAGGTGATTCATTACTAAAATATAATACTCCTTCAGATTTTTTTAGAAAAAATTTCAGTTCGTTTTTATCGGTTGAATTTACATTTTCAGGATGGACTCATTATTATTTTACTACTTTTACTTTTATAATTATTTTATACTTTTAATTATTTTAAACAAAAAAATTTTATAGTCATTTGATACTTATGATTATAACATTAATTATCTTTTTTAGTCTCCGTAAAATAGTCAATCACGACAGATAGAAGAGAGTGGAAAGAGTAATAAATATGATCAGTAGATCTCTTGTGACACCGTGTGAGAAAGTTATACTCCATTCGTCCTATTTTATCTATCGTAAATTAAAAAATTTCATATTTTTTTCACGTTTACATATTTTCAAGAAATAATTGTTGTTATTTTTTACTTTCCCTAACAATTAAATATTATTTTACCAATGTTACCCTTACTTTTATTATTTCACATTTATCTTTATTAATCTCCGTGAAATGATCGTGACAGATACAATGAGACGGAAAAAGTATATTTTTAAGTTAAAACACAATTCACGTATATGCATAATATTTTTATTGCTTTAACTAATTGTTATTATTTTTACCAAAAAGTAATACTTTAATTTTGGTTTAAAAAGTATTACTTATTTATTTTATAAAAAAAATGCCACGGTCTCACACAAGCATAAATAAAAGGAGATTAAAAGGCATTTCACTAGAGTTTTTGTCATGAAATTTATGGTATTGCTTCTTTGCTTTCTTACCTCAATAGTCTTTTCTTTATTTTCTTTATTAGGACAACTAGAGACCACAATTATACATGCATATCAATAATGATAACGAAAAGTGTTCTTTACAACAAATAATAAAACAGCTTTCTTTAATTACTCTATAACTTTTTACCAATCTACCAGATCTGGTATTAGTATTCATAACAAGAGAGAGAAAAAAAAAACTTTAAGCATAAATGAACACAAAAATTAGGTTAATTAAGAATTGGCAAGATAAAGTAAAAACAAATAAAATAATAGTTGGGGATTTCTGCCACATGCCATTCTTTCAAATTCTTTATTTCCAGTTCAAGCAAGTTTAACAGGTTAAGAAAGATTTCACATGTTTCAACTTTCAATTCACTTTGTATTTGCTTTATTGCTTGTGGTTACCCATATGAGTGAGTCTAATCGAAAATATGACCACGTGGATATTTTCAACTATCAAATAAATAAATATTAGAGTTCTAAAAAATCACAAGGCATATTATAAATTGTACTTTCTACTAGACCATTATTTTTACACCAAAATTGTAATTCGGACTACATGGTAATTTGCGAATTATGTCAGTTAAGTAAACAATACTAAATAAATCATATATCACAAACTTAAATTATTTATTAATTTATTCATAGAGATGTAGCTAAGAAAAATAACCTAACAAATTGCCATTTCTTTTTGGAAATATTTCTTTATCATAATTTTTTTTTTGTTCCCTTTCCCCTTTGCCCGCCAAGTACTACACTGCTTTAAAAAATAAATTAATCCCACTCTCCTTTTTCAATCACACACACAGCAATTTCCTAATTTCATCAAAAAGCAAAAGCGGGCAAAAAAGATTACACCCCATAACCAAGAAAGCACTCAATAAAGCCAAAAAAAAAAAAACACAAAGAAAATAGGAATTAACAAAGCATGCATATACACTCAAGATTCCATAATATACACACACTTTGCCCCATGCACTCTCACTCTTTCCCAAAAAATGTCAGAGATTGTTGTTTCGGATGAGCTAAATAGAGCAAGCACAAGCACAAGCAATAGAAGAGTTTATACTACAGCTAACACGAGACATTACACAAGATCACTCACTTCGGGCCGAGAAAATGTCCCGGAGCCCTTTGATAGTGAGAAATTGCCCATCACTTTGGTTTCCGAGATTCAGAGATTTCTTCGTGTGGCCAATCAGATTGAGATTGACGAGCCCCGGGTCGCTTATCTTTGTGAGTTTTCATAACAATTAGTACCAAAAATAAAATAGTGTGCGTGAGTAGATTATATTTGTCTGCAAGTTAGTGTGTGTAGTTTAGATGGATTGTGAATTTTGTTGTTGTGGTTTGATATTTTTTTAGGGGGGGTCAATTATGAATTTTAGAAAAGTGACTATTGGCCCCACGTGATTGAGCTCATTGTATTTTTAGTCCCAAAATTTGGTTTGGTTGCAATCTCAATCCCATAGGATTTAAATTTGCATTTTCAGTATATTTATGTTGGAAAAATTGACCATTATGCCCCTAGGCTCAGAATAACCTTGTTTGACCAGAATGCAGTTGGGTATTCTTGACTGGTCATATCCTAACTATAATCATGGACTTTTTAATTTGTAAAAGACAAACTAAGTTTTTGTTTTTTCAGACTTTTGGGTTTAGAGTGTTTAATTATGTGTTTTGTTTTTTCGTTATGCATTTTATCATATTCTTATGATATAAGGTTGCCATGTGGAACAAGGGATTAAGGTTAATTGTGTTTAACTTTTAGTACTATAATGGACAAAACTGTACAAATTCAAATAACAAAAACATAACGTTAAATAAACTTCTCTGTTAGCACTGAGGAAAATGAAGAGTGCCAAGTAAAAATAACATCAAGAGTATAATCCTACATTTTTCTGCAAATAATCTATTTTTGGTAAAATCTAGTGAGAAACATACATACACTAACCGATCGACTCATGGTCTGTCTAGGCCGTTTTCATGCATTTGAAGTTGCGCATAATTTGGACAGAAACTCAAGTGGACGCGGGGTTCGACAGTTCAAAACTTCTCTTCTTCAACGTCTTGAACAGGTACATTATTTTTTTCCTTAATGAATCCGGAAGGTGGTCTTACTAAAATGACGAAAATATCCTTATCGCCCCTTCTCCTTTTGTAATTCCTTAGGATGAAGAAGTTACAATTAGAAAAAGGAGGGAAAAGAGCGATTTACGCGAACTGCGTCGCGTGTATTGTATCTACAAAGACTACATCATCAAACATGGTGGAGAGTATACTTTGGAAAACAGGTCACTTATTCATCTGACTAGATTATTACATTTACTCATTGCGCGCATTTTGTTGTTACCAACTTTGTTTTCTTTGCTTATAGAGAAAAATTGATCAAAGCACGCGCAATCGCATCGGTTTTATTTGAAGTACTAAGTACAGTTACTTCTGCAGCAGGTTCCCAGGTTATCTCGCTTCTCCATTTTCCCGTTGCTCTTTAAGTTATTATTATTATTATTTAATATTAAGTCAACAATTTATTTTCCTGAGTAGGCCCTTGCTGAGAGTGATCATTCAAGATCCGAGTTCTATGTGCCGTATAACATTCTTCCTCTTGATCAAGGAGGTGTTCATCAAGCGATAATGCAACTTCCTGAGGTCTGATAATTTTCACATCCTATATAATTTTCACATCCTATACAAAATGACATTTGATGAAATGTAGAATTATACAGATAAAATATGCAATAGCTGTTGTTCGCAATGTTCGAGGATTGCCATTCTTGGACGATTTTAAAAGGCGCCAGCCGTATATTGATTTGTTCGACTGGCTTCAGTTTTGCTTTGGATTTCAGGTGCCCGTTTGTTTCTCTATTCCTTTTTTCCTTCTTCGGATTGTATATTTGTATTGATTATTTATCTTTTGCTTTCTAATATATTTTTTACTATTGCCTCGTTGGTCAAATTCTCTCAGAAAGGAAATGTGGCCAACCAGAGGGAGCATTTAATCCTTCTATTTGCCAATTCCCATGTTCGACAAACTCATAAACAAGCACCAAAGGTGTGCCTTTATATATTATAATGAAAAATAAAAAAATAAAAAATATTTCATTTTTTTGTTTTGTCTTTGTCCCGTTTGTCATAAATGCCTTCATTTTTTTTGGATATTAGTCAGAGGATGGAGCTGCGGATGAACTGATGAAGAAATTCTTCAAAAATTATACTGAGTGGTGCAAGTTTCTCGACCGCAAAAGCAACATCCGGTGAGAATAAATGTTGACTTGATTATTTTTCTATCGTTTGAAAATGAAACGCAATTTGGCTTTTCCGAAACTTTTAGTAAAACTATGCTCTGGTGAAACGTCATCATGCACGAGAATAGAATTTAAGTTGTTTTCGTTGCATGCGCATACACTTGTAGTAACATCAGCGTGTAATTTATTTTTTTCTTATCAGGTTGCCGTATTTAAAACAAGAAGCCCAACAATATAAACTTCTGTATATAGCACTTTATCTCCTAATATGGGGTGAGGCAGCGAATTTAAGGTTTATGCCGGAATGTCTATGTTATATATTTCACCATGTAAGATCGTCTCCTTCTTGCCGTCACTTTTAGTACTTACACTTAGAAATACTCAGTTATAATATATATTTATAGAAAAGCAAACAAAATTTGAGTTTGTGCTTAAATTTGCTTTCATTTTCGTATATTTTTAAATTTTGATAGATCCCTTCAAATATGAACCTTTTGACCGGATTAGGCTCCGATCTTCGTAAAACAAATAAATGGTTATGAAATAAAATATAATCAAAAGTTGAACAAAAAATATTGAGCACAACTGGCTAAAAGTGGAGTCCATATATTTTATAAATATTAGTGTTAATTACAAAACTACCCCTGAGGTTTTGTCTAATTACAAAAAGACCCCGTTATCTTTCAAAATTACAAAAGAACCCCTTGAGGTTTTTATTTACTTGTTCAGGATGCACTTTGGCAAAGAAAGAAAAAACCTCAAGGGGGTAACTGTAATTTTGAAGGATAACTGGGTTTTTCTAGCAATTAGGCTAAACCTCAGTGGTGATTTTTGCAATTGTCTCTAAATCTTGTATCCTGAATGTGTTGTTATTTCACCAGATGGCAAGCGAATTGCATGGCATGCTAACTGGCGCTGTGAGTTTGACGACCGGAGAGATAGTAATGCCGGCATATGGAGGAGCAACCGAGGCTTTTTTAACGCACGTTGTTTGTCCGATATACGAGGTTATACGTGAGGTACTTTGAATCTTACAAACTCGTCAACTTGTTCGCCTTTTTTTTAGAGCACAATATTTCTGATTTTTCCCACCAATTACTGAAGGAAGCTATGAAAAACAGAAACGGAACAACTGATCATTCGACGTGGAGGAACTATGACGACTTAAATGAATTTTTTTGGTAAGATAATAATTTTAATTTTTTGAAATATATAGCCTCAATATTTCGAAGTTTATTAAAATTTTCTTCGTTCGTTGGATTTTCAGGTCTCCTGAATGTTTCGAGATAGGTTGGCCAATGCGTCGGGATCATGATTTCTTTTGCGTGGACCCTTCAAAAGATGGCAAAAAGAAGAAGTCTAAGAGATCAGTGGAAACTAATGAAGAAGAGAAAAGTGATAACGTTGAAGATGTAGAAATGGGAGTAAGATAACTTCTCAAATATCATATGCATGGTGTTTAATTAATTAATTAATTAATTGCCCTGCTTTTGTATACTCCATGCGCAATAAGAGAAAGTATAAACATTTTCATGTCTATGTTAATGTCTTATAGCTGCTAAAAGAAAATTTTATGGAGTAATATTTGCAAACACTAAAAAAATGATTGTCGAGTTTTGGCTGAAAAAAAAAAAGTACTTTTTAATGTTTTTCAAATTCTTCTACTTATTTTTAATATCTTTACATTCACGGTCATTTTCAGCCCGCTGAAGACGAATCACGTGAACCAAAGTGGTTAGGGAAGACAAATTTCGCCGAGATCCGTTCGTTTTGGCAGATTTTCAGAAGCTTTGATAGAATGTGGAGCTTTCTTATTTTAKCCCTACAGGTAACTTGCATTGGCAAATTAACCTCTTATTCATTGCTGCAACATCTCATAGCTTAACCTTTTTTCCGTAAAATATCTCTTAATTAGGCGATGATAATTATGGCGTCCCATGAATTGGAATCTCCTCTTCAAGTGCTCGAAAAAACAGTACTTGAGGATGTCATGAGCATCTTCATCACTTCAGCCATTCTCAAACTCATCCAAGGTTTGTTGCTAGTTTGCATATCTACCTTTTATTAAAAAATATTCTAAGTTCTAATTCACGCCAAACGTGCCTTTTCATACTCGTCTCTTGACTTTGAACTTAAATTTAAAATATTTAAACTTGAGCTGTAAAACCAGCCTAGCCCGATGCTCAGGATTGAGTTGGATTTATTAGGCCCGAAGAAGAATGTGCTTTTTTGGCCCGACGGGTCAGTGAGCCGCCATATTTTATTCTGTTGTTTGCAGTAGTAATTTTTTTTGCCGGACCAGCCCGATTTCTCTTTTTGCCCGACGGGCTCGGGCCATGTCAGGTCAGCCCGGCCCGGTTTGTTTGAATGCTTATTCACACAGCCTATGTTATTACTGTTACGGCTCGTCCTGATTGAGTGTTTTGCTTTGCAGCTGTTCTTGATTTTGCCTTCAAATGGAAAGCTAGGAGTACAATGGACTCTACACACCGTCGGAAAGATTTGCTGAAGATAGCGGAGGCGATTGTGTGGACGATCGTTCTTCCTATTTTTTATTCGAGCACTAGAAGAAAATATACGTGTTATTCGGCGCAAGATGGGAGCTGGATTCGAGAGTGGTGCTATTCTTCGTATATGATAGCGGTTGCTTTTTACTTGATCCGTAATGCGGTCAATATGGTCCTCTTTTTTGTGCCGGCGGTTGGGAAGTATATCGAGACGTCTAATTATCGAATATGTACGGCCTTGTCTTGGTGGTCTCAGGTAAGAGTTTTATTTTATTTTTATTTTTTTTAAGTTGAATTAATTTTTAGCAGTTATACATTGTAATGAACCAAAATCTTATTATGAGTTTCCATAATAATTTGTTTCCTTTTTATTTTTTTTTCTTATGTTTTTGTTTTTTTCCTTTTTACATTTGAGTTCATGTTTTCATGTGCTCTCTTAAGGTGCTTGTTTATTCTTATTACAAATTAGACAAGTAGGACTTATTTTATTTTATTTTTATTTGTGAAAGATGTAACATATAATTGAGTTGAATGACATTTTGCAAATTCTCCACATTTTGTAGCC
Organism: Phtheirospermum japonicum; assembly: GCA_014905375.1. Taxonomy (NCBI): domain Eukaryota; kingdom Viridiplantae; phylum Streptophyta; class Magnoliopsida; order Lamiales; family Orobanchaceae; genus Phtheirospermum; species Phtheirospermum japonicum. Next base: position 46,308 of record BMAC01001118.1, read on the forward strand.
TAGATTATACGTTGGAAGAGGAATGCAAGAGAGCCAATTATCTCTTATGAAGTATTTCCAAAATCTCTTAAGCTATTCTTTTTCGTTTATATTATTATTATTATTGTTGTTGTTGTTGTTGTTGTTGTTATCATTATTTTCTCCTTATAAGTTGGTTTGTTTGGTGTTGCTTCAGGTATACATTGTTTTGGATTCTATTATTGTTAAGCAAATTTACATTCAGCTATACATTTGAGGTGATTATTATTGTTAATGATTTTTAATATTCTCTTTAAATCTAAAGTTGGCTAACCAAAGCTTATATATTTAAATTTATATGGAATTTGTAGATAAAACCACTTATAGCACCAACAAGACAGATCATGAGTATCGGTGTTAAAAACTACGACTGGCACGAGCTTTTTCCTAAAGGTAACCCCAGATCGATCCTTTTCCACGCACCACACACAATGAAGATTATATTTGCAATCTAACTTATGTATACAATCTGAATATTAATTTTCAATATTTAGTTAAGAGTAATGCTGGCGCCATTGCAGCTATCTGGGCTCCTATAATACTTGTAAGTGTAGCATTTGAGCATTTTTCAGATTCATCGACACCTTGATTGCAATCATTTTATTCACTGTCGATTTTTGTTAAAAAATTCAGATATATTTCATGGATGCGCAAATATGGTACTCTGTTTACTGCTCCGTTTTTGGCGGAGTTTATGGAATTTTGCACCATCTTGGCGAAGTAAGCCATATATCTTTTTTTCTTCTTTCTATCAATTATTTTTCTTTATGGTAAATTACAAAAATATCCAGAGAGATTTCAAAATTACGAAACTACCCCTGAGGTTTGATTCAGTGAAATTCATCGAAAGGGACTGACTGTAATTTTTTTACAGATGTAAGCGGGATATTTGAAATGGTTTTTCTTTTAAAGAGGGTTAAGTTTTAATACAGAATCAAACCTCAGGTATTTTTGTAATTTTTAAAAATCTTTGGGGCTTTTTTGTAATTAGGCCGGACTTTTGGGGTAATTTTTGTAATATACCCCTTTCCTTAATGAAGCATTGTACTGATACTCTTAATCTTTTTTTTTTTTTTGGTTTCAAACAGATTCGTACACAGGGTATGTTGCGAAGCAAATTCGCAACTTTGCCTGCCGCGTTCAACGATTGCCTTATACCGCCCCGACCAAAAGATAGTAAAGGAATCACAATGTGGCTTTGCAATCCGGGATTTCTGAAGGTTTGCAACTATTGAGATATATAATCTAAAACTGGCAAGTGCTTGCATGTGCTTTAGTGCTGCAAATCTTAACCGAGCTTGTTTTCAGGAATTAGAGAACAAAAAGGGTGGAGTTCTTAAATTTGCCATCATGTGGAACCAAATTATAAGTAGCTTTCGCGACGAGGACCTGATAAGCGACAGGTTTATTATGCCTCACCAGATTATTTATTTATTGTTATCTTTTTAACTAATTTAGTTTATCATGATGTAAAAAATAAGAAACGAAATATGATATGTAATAATAATATCATGCAGTGAAATGGATTTGATGAAAATGCCGGTCTCGTCTGAATTAATTTCTAATCGAGTCCGTTGGCCCGTATTTCTCTTAGCAAATAAGGTAATATGTATGGGTTAGTACTCAATTATTAATCTGTTACATTGATGATTAAATTTTTTGAAGTTTTTATTTTTTTATTTTTTAATTACAGTTGTCAGTAGCTCTTAGCATTGCTAGAGATTTTGTGGGGAAACATGAGAATCTCCTGAAAAGAATTAGAAAGGACAGCTACATGTACATGGTGGTAACTGAATGTTACGAATCACTCAAGTACATCTTGGATATACTTGTGGTGGGTGATATGGAGAGAAGGTAAAGTATATGATTCTTTGTTTTGTTTTTTTTTTCAATATTCGATTTTTTATTGTGTTTTAATTTCATCATATGGGCAATTTCTAAAACTACCCTTCTGGTTTGGCCTAATTTAAATTTAAAAAGAAAAAAAGAAAAAAAAAAAAAGAGCAGCTAACTTTCAAAATTGCAAAAATACCCCTAAAGTTTGATTTGTAAAATCTCAGGGGTATTTTCTGTAATTTTGAAAGTTAGCTCCTTTTTTTTTGTAATATGTATAAACCTCAAGGATACTTAATGTAATGAACCCTTTCTTTCAGATGGATAGTTGCTACTACCCCTGTGGTTTGGCCTAATTACACGCAGACAAAATAAACTCAAAGTTTATATTTTTCTATCAAATATGCGTAAAATGAACAAACAAAAAAAATGTCAAGGGGTATTTGAAATTTTGAGTGACAATATGTTTTCTTTTGGCAATTACACTAAACTTCAAGGGTACGTTTTGTAATTAACCCTTTTTTCATATTTATTCTCTCTACTTTATCACTCTTATATTGTGCAGCATGTTTCCTAATATCTTGATTGATCTGCATTTCAGAATTATATCTGGTATAATCGATGAAATCGAGGAGAGCATTGAAAACTCGTCCCTCCTCACGGATCTACACATGAGTGAATTGCCAGCTTTGCATGCTAAATGCACCGACTTGATCACGCTTCTGGTAATTTCTATTTGCAACCATACAGTTTATATCCAAGTAAAACTCAAGTTTCTCCAAATTTCATGTCATAATTGACGTGATACCTTTTTTTTTTTTTTTTTTAAATTAAGGTTGAAGGTAATGAAGATTGTCACTATAGAGTTGTGAAGACGCTTCAAGACATCTTCGAGCTTGTTACAAATGATTTGTTTGTAAACGGTTCCAGGTTGCTGTTGTAGTCTAAAATCATTTTCTTGTTATATTTGATTTGTTTTTCTTTTATTTATTAAAATATTGCTTTCATTTTTATGCAAAGAACACTGGATTTGCTCCACGATCTCCGGCAGCAGGATGGGGAGACAACTGTATTTCTCGGCCATGTGGAGCCAGAATTATTTGCTTCAAACCATTCCGTTCATTTCCCATTGCCGGATCGTGGTACTTTGATGGAGAAGGTAGCTTCATTTTTACGAATAATTACAAAAATCACCCCTGAGTTTTTCAAAATAACAATTACCCTCTTTAGGTTTACTTATCTCTTGGATGTGCAATTTATCAAAATAAAACAAGAAACAAGCCAAGGATATATTTGTAATTTTGAAAAATAATTGGGTATTTTTGTAATTAGACTAAACCTTAGGGGTAGTTTTGTAATTATCCCTTCATTTTATATAATGGTGTACCATAATCACAATAAGTACCCCTGAGTTTTAACCTAATTACAAAAGGCTCCAATTATTTTTCAAAATACCAATTACCCCGCCCCTTAAAGCGTTACAAACAGCCTAAGGTGCAATTTGTAAAATAAAAACAAACGTCAAGGAGATCATTGTAATTTTGAAAAATAATTGGGTACTTTTATAATTAGGTTAAACCTTAGGGGCTGTAAAGCTATTTTTCGATAATTTGTGTTAGGAAGAGTGTTTTAATTAAAATATATCTCACAAATAGTATTATTACATCTCTAAAGATAATAGTGAACAAGTTCAAACCATATTCTTTAAAGAAAAATTCTGAAACTGACTTAGATTGTCGGATGACAGATTAAACGTTTTCATTTGTTGCTTACGGTAAAAGACAAAGCACTATACATACCCTCAAACCTGGAAGCTCGAAGGCGCATTTCTTATTTCGCTACTTCGCTTTTTATGAATATGCCTAAAGCTCCAAAAGTGCGCGATATGCTGTCATTCAGGTGCTTTCTTCTTCTATATATAAACTATGTACACTCCTAATCGGAATGAGGAAGCAAAATTTGATCATTTCAAATTTACATGCATTTTTATATGTTTTGGTCGTCCTTAATCGCAGTGTTTTGACTCCACATTTCATGGAAGAAGTGAAGTTCTCAAACGAGGAGCTTCATTCGAGCAAAGACGGGGTTTCGATTAGCTTCTATATGCAAAAGATATTTCCAGGTTGTTATTATATGGATTTCTAAAATAAAATAAAATTAAAAATCTTGCTGTGTAAAATAGTCTTCAATATTCGCATTTGAATCCTCTTTTCTTATGGTCTCTCAGATGAGTGGGAAAACTTTCTGGAGCGCCTCGGAAGGGAAAGTGTAGATGGAGATGATAATATTGATGAGAAGTATCTAAGAGATTGGGCTTCTTTTAGAGGGCAAACTCTAAGCCGGACCGGTGAGTTGTGAAATTTAAAAAAAAAAAAAATGGTGTTAATATTACGAATTGAAAAAAAAATTTCAAAAAATGTTTTTAGTCATTTCTTGCAAATAAAATGTTTTTTGGCCATTTTGACAAAAATATGAGAGGGCGTCGAGAAACGTACTGCTCCCAAGAAATATAAAAGGACAAAACGGACAATTGAACTCAAAAACGGCTAAAAAAACATTATTGTTCTGCTCAAATGGCCATTTATCACCCGGACTTATGAAAATCAAGATTGAGATTCTTGTAAAAAAAAATAGTAGCAATGTAGCATCCCCTGTATGAGTAATTTATTGTTTTGTAACAAACAGTTAGAGGGATGATGTATTACCGAAAAGCCCTAAAACTACAAGCATTTCTTGACATGGCTGAAGATGATGGTTTGTCTCTTATAACTATTCCTTTGAGGCTGCTTAGATAAGCCAACTCGAGTTAAATACTAATTCGCATTGTATGACATGCTCACCAGATATTCTTCAAAATTACGACGCCATTGACAGAACAAACGATACACTATCGGCGCAGCTTGATGCATTAGTAGACATGAAATTCACGCATGTCGTTTCATGTCAGATATACGGATCCCAGAAATCCACTGGAGACCCTCAGGCTCGAGACATTCTTGAGTTGATGATAAAGTAGTAATTTCTCTTTTCCAGGGGTATATTAGGAAATTTTTTAGTTCGTTTAATTTCAGAAGGTGATTTTGTGTGTGCATCAATTGCTCGTAGGTATCCATCTTTGCGCGTTGCTTATGTTGAGGAGAAAGAAGAGATTGTGCCGGATAGGTCTCCTAATGTTTATTCTTCTATCCTACTCAAAGCTGTCAATGGTTTTGACCAGGTAATAATTTAAAGAGATATATTGCAAAATTCTCTAAAATATGGATTAGAGATAGTGTTTTTATGTTTTGTAGATTAAATATTTCAAAATTGTTCACAACTCAAACAGGGGATGAATATGAACATTTATTCATGAATGCACTATTTTATATTTTAATTACATTAAATTATCTTTCGTTGTTGATTTGAAATACAACTCTAATCAACAACGAGAAATGAACATGAATATGATTTATCTATTTGCATGAACTTCAACACTTGAAGGCATAATATATAAACCAGCATTTCTATATATATGCATGAAGTTATTGAAGATAAATTTTTTTTAATAGTATAATATTTTATCACTCTTTTCTTTGTAGGAAATCTACCGCATAAAGCTCCCGGGACCACCGAACATTGGAGAAGGAAAACCTGAAAATCAAAATCATGCAATAATCTTCACACGTGGTGAGGCGCTTCAAGCAATCGACATGAACCAAGTATGCTACGTTTTTTTTTTGTTCATCAGATTTATTTAATATTTTATGAATATCATCATAAATTCATAATGATGGTGTTTTGGCAGGATAATTATCTTGAGGAAGCTCTTAAGATGAGAAATCTACTGCAAGAATTTCTACGAGTTCAAAGAAGGAGCCCACCTACTATTCTTGGCATGAGAGAACACATATTTACAGGAAGGTTCGATCCTAGGAATTTTCAGAGAATATTTAATTATAATCATAAATATATAAGTCTAGAAAAATGTCATGCTTATATTGTGATTCTAACAATTTGTGAGTAGTTATTTCGCGAGCTAACAAAATTTAATTCGGCTTCAGTGTTTCTTCTTTGGCGTGGTTCATGTCCTATCAGGAGACGAGCTTTGTGACAATCGGACAAAGACTTCTTGCAAATCCACTGAGGTATTTAATTTATCCATTTCAATAGTTATATATCAAAAATTATCATTTAAATTATTTGAGACTTTTGAGTATATGTACTTTAATAAGTTCGGTTTATACTAATGCAGGGTTAGATTCCATTACGGACATCCAGATGTATTCGACAGGATATTTCACTTGACTAGAGGCGGCATAAGCAAGGCATCCAAGACGATTAATTTAAGCGAAGATGTATTTGCAGGTACTAATAATGAGTCTTACCTTTCTTTTTTTTTTTTTTTTTTTGTGGTAATTAAAAATCTTATTTATTTATTTATTTAAAATGTTATGCAGGATTCAATACCACTCTAAGGCGGGGATACGTTACGTATCATGAGTACATGCAAGTTGGCAAAGGCCGTGATGTTGGTCTAAACCAAATTTCGAAATTTGAAGCCAAAGTAGCAAATGGGAACAGCGAAGCAGACTCTTAGCCGCGATATTTACCGCCTCGGGCGTCGTTTTGACTTCTTTCGGATGCTTTCTTTTTATTTCACAACCGTTGGCTTTTATTTTAACAGCCTGGTAAGCTTTTTACAGATGAATAGATTTGTTAAATCTAATTTAATGATATTGTAAACCAAGAAATTGAACTGTCTGCAAATGAGAAATATTATTACCTATTTCTTTTCGGATAGTTATAAAATCCACCCTTGAGGTTTGGCCAAATTTAAAAAAAAAAAAAAAAAAATTGAAAATTACAAAACCCGCCCTTGGGGTTACACTCATCTGACATTTTGTACCTGCCGTTAGTGAAGGTAGCGGAAATTTTTGTCATCATCAAATATTTTTACAGTCACATCCTCAACTTTTCAAAATACTACAAATAACCCCACTTTACATTTTACATTTACATCCTTTTCTTAATTTTTCAAAATATTAAAAATAGCCAGACGAAAAGTTCGAGCTATTTGTAAGAGTTAAGAGGCGTAATTGTAATATATTTGATGATATTAGTGAATTCCATTAAGTCGACTAACGGTTGGACTAAAATGTAAACAGCGACAAACCTCAAAGGTGATTTTTTTTTTTGTAATTTTTCAAAGTTACCCTTTTTTTTTTTTGTGTGTGTGTGTGTGTGTGTGTTTTGGTAAATACCCCGAACTTCTGGGGTAGTTTTTGTAATCATCCCTTTTAAAAAAACCTAAAAAACTATATAAATGCTCTTAACTAGTAATAATCAGTCATATCTGATGTAAAGAAAAAACAGGTAATTACAAAAAATCCCACCTATCTTCCGAAATTACACCTTAAAATATTTTCCGTAATTACACCTTTTTAATTTTATTTTTGCATAATAATTTTCATTCTCCGACCTTGCAGATATCCATCATCGGCGTGTACGTGTTCCTCTACGGACAGCTCTACCTAGTCCTCAGTGGTCTTCACAGAGCACTCCTTCTCGAGGCCAAAGTAAAAAACATAAAATCCCTCGAAACAGCTTTAGCCTCCCAATCATTCATACAGCTCGGCCTCCTAACCGGCTTGCCAATGGTCATCGAGTTAGGACTCGAACGAGGTTTCCTAAACGCCCTCAAAGACTTCGTTCTCATGCAGCTCCAGCTAGCCGCTGTTTTCTTCACATTCTCTTACGGCACGAAAGCTCATTATTACGGGCGCACCATTCTTCACGGCGGAGCCAAATACCGACCCACGGGTCGTAAAGTGGTCGTTTTCCATTCGAGCTTCACCGAAAGCTACAGATTATATTCCCGAAGTCATTTTGTGAAGGGGTTCGAGCTTCTGATTTTGCTAATCGTTTATGATTTGTTCAGACGGTCGTATCAGAGCAGCATGGCGTACGTGTTGATAACCTACGCGATTTGGTTCATGTCGATGACGTGGCTTTTCGCCCCGTTTTTGTTTAACCCGTCGGGATTCGATTGGGGCAAGATCGTGGACGATTGGAAAGATTGGAACAAGTGGATTAAGCAGCAGGGCGGAATCGGAATTCCACAAGATAAGAGCTGGCAGTCGTGGTGGGTCGAGGAGCAAGCGCATTTGCTTCATTGTGGAATTACTTCTCGGCTTATAGAGTTGCTTCTTTCGCTGAGGTTTTTTCTTTACCAATATGGTTTGGTGTATCATCTTGATATATCGGGGCAGAATAAAAACTTCGTCGTCTATGTGCTCTCGTGGACTGTTATAGTTGCGATTTTTCTTCTACTCAAGGTAAAAATATATCTCTGTTACATGTTTCTGAGAATTTACCGAGTTTAGATGCGGGCTTAACCCTTTTTTTTTTTTTTTGAATGTAGTGTTTGCAAAAGCTTATGCTTTTACTTTAGAGGAAGTGATTAATAGTAGCAGAAAGAAAAAGTAGCTGAGAATCAAAAGTTTGTAGTGTTTGCGAATAGAAGCTAAAAATTGAATAAGTTTGAAAAAAGCATTTGGTGAATAAGTTGTAGTTTTTTTATTTGTAAGGTGAATTAAAAAAACTACCCCTGCTGTCTGGGGTAGTTGCCAAAAAAGAAGAAAATTTGAAAATTATATACCCCTGAGGTTTGATTTTGTGTCAAATAGAGGGGGTAACTGTAATATATTTACAAATACAAAGGGGGTGTTTGAAATGTTTTTGTTTTTGATGGAGTAAAGTATAAGGGTTTTTTTTTTCTTTCGTAATTTTCCAAAATGTTTGAGGTTCTTTGTAATTTGGCTAATCCTTGGGGGTAGTTTTTGTAAATCACCATTTTCGTACGTAAAAATCAAACCAAAAGTAGAATTAGAAATTAAACCTCTCACCCTTTCTAGATAAGTTATGCAGAATCAGAAGTATAAGTTATTATTTAAAAACATTAAAAAGCTCTTCTTTTTTTTTAAGTAAAATTTAACAATAGAAGTATTTGCAAACACTCCCTTAATTAGCATCATGCTAAAAATGGAAACATAACAAACGGATCATCTGATCACACCATGCATGCAGATAGTGAACGTGGGAAGACAATATCTCAGCGCCAATCATCACTTGGCGTTCCGATTATTCAAAGCATTTCTATTCCTAGGCGTTTTAGCCACGATAATAACTCTATCGCTCATTTGTCACCTATCCGTAAAGGATCTGATTGTTTGCTGTCTTGCTTTTCTTCCAACCGGTTGGGGCTTAATATTGGTTAGTTCAAAAAACTTGAAATGCTACTATTTTTTTTTTCTGCAGTTTTTATCCTGATTTATAATTATATCGCCTTTTTTTCCAGGTTGCGCAAACTCTAAGGCCAAAGATTGAAGGTACTGGTTTGTGGCACTTCACTTGGGTTTTCGCACGGGCTTACGATTATGGGATGGGCGTTGTTCTTTTTGCGCCTATTGCGGCCTTAGCTTGGCTCCCTATAATCTCGGCTTTCCAGACTCGTTTTCTTTTCAACGAGGCGTTCAGCAGGAAATTACAGATTCAACAGATTATTGCTGGAAAGAAGAAACACAAGACATGATGATTGTGCACATTGTATTCTTTTTCTTGTACATGTATTATACGAGTAAATTACATTCTTATACTGTCAATAGAAAAATGTTAGGCTTACGGTATAGTATACTGTATATTTTGTGTGATGTAGTGAATATTTTTAGTCAAGGAACTCATCTTTTTCTTTTTGGGTTCAAGGGGGGAAAATAATCTTTTTTCTTTTTTTTTTTTTTTTTTTTTTTTTCTTTAGTACATTTATATATTTTTGATGATTCTTCCACCTTAATAAATAAATTATTTGTAATTGGTATTTGGGCGTGGATATTGACACCCTAATATTTTATGAGAACACTCTAATTATTGTTAAGAACTAATAAATTCTACTATTCATATTACCCCTTATTCCCAGTCGTAATTAGAAAAAATAAAATAGAAAAGGCAGCGAAAAAAAACTAGAAGCCCGTATTTCTTCTATAGAATCTCCTAACGAGGAGATAGAGAGGGACGCGATAGGTTTATTTGATTTTCTTTTAGGTAATAGGGTTTGTTTATTGCATGATACTGTTCAAGCTTGAAAGATTTGCTTCAAAAATTGGTATTGATGGGAAGTTGTATCTATTTTATGCAAAAAAAAAATTGGTGTTCGTCCATAAAATTTGGGGAAAAAAGAAAAAACAAAGTGAGTTGAAGAATCGAGTATGATTTCATAAACAATGAACCAATGTTCGGAAAAAAATTTGAACCAATATGTAATATGCGAAAAAAACTGTGCAGTTAACACTAGATTTTTGAACTTGAAATTCATGTTCTATTATGTCATTATTTTATAAGATTGTGACGTGTCCAAATTTATTTTTTCCGAACAACCTTTTTATGTTAATTATTACCAGCTCAAATATGTGATGCTATAACACGAAAATTATTGAGAAGACTTGCATTATTCTTCTTGTTTATATTATCATCCTCCTTTGTTGAGTTTTTAGGGTTTCATATGATTTTGAAAATTTTGAAGTGGGCTTTGAAATGAGTTTTGGAAAAAGAAAAAAAAATTGGGAGGAAGATCAATTTTTCTCTCTTTATTTCTTTTTTATATATTTTTAAGCCCAATTCTATTTCAGTATTTTTATCTATTCATTAGTGTCTATTTTTTAATCTCCGCCCTCGCTCTTTTCGACACTCTGCAATGAAGAGTAAATTTTGGGGTTAAAGCTGTCAATTAATCGAGTTAGGGCACCTTAAACTTAAATTTGGGGATCTGGTGTGGTTTGTCGAGCATAAACTGGATACTCACCTGAAAGACCAAAATGCCCTTGCAGATTCTGTTGCAGCAAATACTTGGTGTGGAAATTGCCTCAGGTAACCTCCCCAAGACATTAAATTGGCCAAATAACCTTTGACCCACAAATAAGTATAAAAACTTAATACATAATAAAAAAAACAAGATGACAAATATACCCTCGTATATCCACAGCTTGTTTCATTTGAGACTCTCGCATTTTTTCCATTTTCATTCACAAAATTCATGCTTTAGAATTCTTACTCAAAACCAAATTTGCAGATGCTCCATTGCTGCAAGCTCTGTAAAATTGAACCCCATTTTACAAGACAAAGCAGGAGAAAGGAAGATTCTTACTCAAAGCAATTACAAATCAAGGCCGTAGCTCCTTTTCAAGTGGTACCTGTGGGGTTAACCCACCTGTCAAATCATCTTCATCCTATTTCTGCAGACCCAATTAATTAGGTAAACCCTATTTCTTTACTTAATCCCATCATTTGTTTTGAAACCTTCCATTGAAAGTGGAATTTCGATTCAAGATCTTAATCTTAGCAGTACAAATTTAGGTTATCATAAAAGGATTTTGAGGGTTTTTGATTTTTTGGTCAAATTTTTAATTTTAAAATTTACGAATTCAGGGCCAGATTTATTTAATGAATAGTTTAAGTGTGTTAATCATTTCTACAAATTAGTTCAATATTTTTTATCGTATTGAATGATGATATGAAAGTGATAAATTTGATGTGATAAATTTCTAAGTAGTTTGAATTATAAGGGAATGTCTACGAAATGTGATAAATTGGTTCTAGAAATGTGATCCTAGCATGCCCTAGTATGCTCCTGTTACATCTTGTAGGTTTCTTGTGGCGTTTCTATATTAAGGGCAGTTTTGGCTCATGAGTCATGTGAGCCTAGCATAGGTTTTGTGTATGAAACTACCAATGCGAGCTTATGGATTGGGAGTCATTAGGTTTATTTACGTGTTTACTCTTTTGCACTTATATATTACAAGAAGTGTTTGCAATCTCTAAAAAAAAGTGTTTGCTAGCTTTTGTGAAAAAAGATTAAAAAAGAGTAGTTTTTAGTTTTTTTCAAATACCACCTTTCGCTTGTGATTTTGTATAATTTTATCAAAGTCTAAAAGTCGAGGGAAGTTTGTTTTCAACTTCTGATTCTGCTTTTGGTTCGACTTTCACAAACATATACACACTTTTATTTCCAACTTCTGATTCTCAACTACTTTTAGCTTCTGCTATGATTAATCACTTTTTTTCTAAAAGCAAAAGTTTTTGACAAAACAGTCCCATACCCAGTGACAAGAGTGATTTAAATTCCTTCATAACTTTGCTGAATTCGTGTAATTTATCAGATATGAATTATGAAAATTTTATCCTGTTCAAATCAAACTTTTCCATGGTTGCTGTAGTTCGTTCTTGATATGGTTAGTTTCTTTTTCCCTTCAAATCAATCTATCATTTCTCATACCATGTTTTCACTGATTGTGACAATTGTGGGGGCTTCTTTATTACGCAAAATGTGGGTTTATATCTGTATATTCAGTTGCATTGTCTGATCATAATTATGAGTTATCATTGGTGGTTTAATTTGCGGACTTGTTTCTAATTAGTGTTTCTTGCAATTTTTCTTGTAAGGCAAATGGAGTATGCTTTCGATATAGATTGCACCTTTCAAGCAACCGTGAGCAATAGATGTCAAATTAATATTGTCGACTATGTATTCGAGAAATTAGATGGTACACATAAGGAATTATTTCGGCAATCTTGCTTTGGACACCTGTTGATGATCGAGAAGAAGATAAAACTGGCATCGCAAATGATTCACCAGCTTCTTCGTAGGACAGTAAAATCACCGGAGAGTAGAGGTGTATGGTTCAAAATAAACAACAAGCCGACGAGATTTGGTTTGCAAGAGTTTAGTCTGGTGACAGGTTTGAAGGTTGTCGATGAAGTAGGTGAGTTTAGAATATTGAAGGAGAATAATTTGATTCTAAATAGATTTAAGAATAAGAAAGGACATAAAACTCGAGGAAAGAAAACTCAAGGAAAGATAACTCGGGGTGACCTGCTCGCAGAATTTGATAAGGTTAATACAGATCCGGAAATAAAATACAAGTTAGGGCTTCTTACAGTTTTGCAATATGTTATTTTAGTTGTAAAATGTGAGACGGATATTGATGAAAGGTGGTTTTACCTAGTCGAAGATTTAGAGAAATTCAACGAGTATCCATGGGGAAACTTATCCTATAAGCATACTGTTAAGGTTTTCAAGCGCGACACATTCAAGATAAAAACAGAAGATAAGCAAATCGCGTATTCATTGCATGGATTTCCCTTCGCAATCATGGTAATTATAATTTTAAAGTCTATTTTTGTTATTTATTTATTTATTTATTTCTATTAATGCTTACTGTTATTAAATGTTCTGGCCAAGCAGGTTTGGGCACTTGAAGCTATTCCCGAGTTAGGAATGAAGTATGCCAAATTGAATTCTTTTCCTCCTGGTCCGAGAATAAATGGTTGGAGTATGAAAAAACAACTAAGGAGTGATATTATCAACCTGCTTTTTAATGGTGCCGAGGTAGTTTTTTTATTTTTTGATTTATTTGAAAACAGCTTACAAATAAACACTAACTCACAAAAATACACACAAGTTACTCTAATATGAAAAATCAAACCATTCATTTTTTATTTATTTCTTGTTTATATTCTCCAATAAATTAACTTTTTACCTCACTAATTAGGTAGTTCGACGCACATTAGATCCAACTAATGATGAAGTTAATTCCTCATACTTTAAGGATCTAACAATATTTGGCGATGATGAAGAAGACGTCGCGTCTAGTGATGATGATGAAGACATCGCGTCCGGTGATGATGATGAAGGAGGTGTGTCTGGCGACAATGACAAACACGACACATTTGTAAATAAAGGACATAAAGATTTTAATGAGGACTTGCCTTGTACCTCGAATTGCAATGGTCATTGTCATTTTGTTGCAAATCGTGTTGAGCGAGTAGTGAGAGCAGTAGTGAAAGATGAGGTTCAATCATTTTCTAAGCAGATAGAGTTGAAAATGAAAGAATTTTTAGAATCAATTAAAAGAGAAGTCTTACATTCAAATGGAAATTCATTTGGTCRTGCTACTTGTGATGAGTCAAAAGTGAAAAAGGATAAAAAAATTCAGAAATGGAGGAGGATGGCACTTTTAGAGTCACAGAAGTAGCTGGTGGAATAGATGATGAAAAGACATGTGGTGTCGAATGCGATAGAGGTACGTGTTTTTTGACTTATTTATTTAYATTTTTTTACAAACTATTATAGAAAATAATCATTTATTTCTTATTTTTCTCTTAATTGTTATAAATTAATCAAATTACTCTTATTAATATGGCATGATAAAAATACTGATTCAGATGTGGAAGTAGATGAAGAAATAGGAGTTGGAGTCGAAAGTGACAAAAAGTCTGAAGGTGAAGATGTGTTGGTTGAAGACTATCTTTCCGATGTTGAAGTCTCACCAGTGATTCCTGATAAGAATCCACCTGAGTTTGATACATGTATATACTATATATTTATCTTCTTATATTGTCGAAAAAAAAAAAGAAGTACATAATTTTTTCAGGCTTTTTTGTAGGTATTGTGACAAATCCATCGTCTGCCATTGTTGTTTACCGAAGAAGGAAAATGGTAACAACCACGGGGCTTGATAAGCTAGCATTCGATTTAGATGATGATGAGTCCCCTAAAAGTAGGGGGTGCCGCAAGAAGAGGAAGGCAGCCATATTGCTTGATCCATGGACAAATCCTGGAAAGAGAAGAAAATTCGAAAATGTCAAAGTCTACGAGCCATTTAGAGTTGTAGATCCGGCTAAACTTGATGATCTTAATCGATGGTTGTTGATTACTCCGAACAGGTAACTCATTAAAATTGATATTTTTCCTTGTTAATGTTATTTTCTTGCATATTTTCATTTATATAAGTTGAAAATTTATTGGATTATATGGCATGTCATTTTTTGAGTAATAGTAAGTTTGTACATAATCAATATTGATGGATTCATATGTGTTTATTATTTATGCAGTGTTCAAGTTGAATTGAAGTTTGGTCATGTASGCAAAGTATTTTTCAATGAAATTATTAAGGTTGATAAATGGCTCACTGGAGAGGTAAGTAATTAAGGATGTGTCTTAAGATATTATTTGTAAACTTGAATTGTTTATTTATTTCGTAAATATTGTAATTGTAGCATATAGATGCTGCACTTCTCCACATCAGAGAGCGAGCGGTAGTTGTGTCGTGATAACGATACTTGATTCGTACTTTGTACGAATCAAGTATCGTTATCACGACACAACTATCGTTATAATGAAAGAACTTCGTTAGCAATCACCATTACTTAGAGTTTTGTACGAATCAAGTATCGTTATCACGACACAACTATCGTTATAATGAAAGAACTTCGTTAGAAATCACCATTACATAGAATTTTGTACGAATCAAGTATCGTTATCATGACACAACTATCGTTAATTGCCATTACTTTGAATTTTGTACGACTCAAGTATCGTTATCACGACACAACTATCGTTCTAACAAAACAACATTCATTATCAATCACCATTACTTGGGATATTTTGACGAATGAAGTATCATTTTCACGACACAACTATCGTAATAACGATAACATTCGTTATCAATCATCATTTCTTAGAATTTTGTACGAACCATGAATCGCTATCACGATACAACTATCCTTATAAAGAAATAATTATCGTTTTCAATCACCATTACTTGGAAATTCTTACGAATCAAGTATCGTTATCATAACACAACTATCTTTATAACGAAAGAACTATTGTTATCAATCAGCACTACTTAGAAATTTGTTACGAATGAAGTATATTATAACGATATGACTATCGTTATAACAAAACAACATTCATTATCAATCATCATTACTTAGAACTTTTGACGAATTAAGTATCATTTTCACGACATAACTATCGTTATAACAAAATAATATTCATTATCAATCACCATTACTTAGAAGTTTGTTCGAATCAAGTATCGTTATCACGACTCTACAATCTTTACAACGAAAGAACTATCGTTATCAATCACCATTACTTGGAATTTTTGACAAATGAAGTATCGTTTTCACGACACAACTATCGTAATAACGAAACAACATTCGTTATCAATCATCATTTCTTAGAATTTTGTACGAACCAAGAATCGTTATCATGATACAACTATCGTTATAAAGAAATAATAATCATTTTCAATCACCATTACTTGAAAATTTTTACGAATCAAGTATCGTTATCATAACACAACTATCTTTATAACGAAAGAACTATTGTTATCAATCAGCACTACTTAGAATTTGTTACGAATGAAGTATATTATAACAACATGACTATCGTTATAACAAAACAACATTCATTATCAATCATCATTACTTAGAACTTTTGGTACGAATCAAGTATCGCACGTCCAAGGTTTTAATCATAACTAAATCACATTCACATGTAATGCTGAAGTCAAATCTTCATGTTCAAGCTGCATCTTCCATACTTAAGTCAGATAACGACTGTACAGTCGTGTCACAAATATGTTAACGACTGTTGTATCGTTATGCATCATTTATTCGATTTGAAGTTTGATGTTGAGATTTGATGAATAATAAAATATATATAACGATATTTTAATAATTATCACACATTATACTACATGAAATACATTGCTCCAAATGTTATTATTTTGACGCAATAGAAGCACCTCAAAATGTGATAATTCAAAATATATCTAAGTGGCTAAATATTTGTTTCATTGGTTGGAACTTGTTTACATGTACCACGATTATGACCATGACCTCCACATTTACTACACTTACGCATTTGGTGAGGTCTATTAGATTTTTTAGAGAGAGCTGAAGTGTAGTTTTACCTGGTTTTGGAAATTAACGGTTCTATTGGCTTGGTATTATCGGAATTCGATTCGATTGAAGGATTCAATGTGTTTGTAGCTTTGTAAATAAAAGGAAAATGAAAATAAAGCAATTAAACTAACTAAACTAATCTAGAAATTGAAATTGCATGTTGGTCGGACGCCTCGTCGTATGCCTCAATATGAAAATGCAAAGCAATAATGAAAATAAGCCAAGAAAATGCAATGTTCCACCAAGTACAAGTATGCAAGCACAAGGTACAACTATGCATAAAATCC
>BMAC01001118.1:67923-85844 GCA_014905375.1 Phtheirospermum japonicum
TATGTATACCAAACATGAAAGATCCACAAAGTTACATATATGTTTCAACTATGCTGGAGCTTTAATGGTACCATCCACAGAATTGAAAGAATTATTACCAGATCTCGTGCCAGCTGGAACCGTATTTTTATCCCTAGACTTGAAAGAATTATTATCATCAGGAACAGATGCTGGGCTACAAACAGACGCGCCCGGAATAACCAAACCGGGCCCTGCAGGCCCAGACGAAAGAGACTCGTCATCCGACCAATCCCGGCCCGAAGAACCATCTTTATCAGTCGACTCGCCTCTCGACTTTCCTGACGCTTTCCGAGAAAGCGCGCTTTTCAAGCTCCGGGCCGATTTCCCCGCCTGTTTCAAGATACTCTTTGCCACATCCTTCACATGCGCTTGCGGGCTTCCCGGCCCGTTTCCCTCATCCACCTCTTTCTCGACGTCTTTCGGAATCTTCAAAGACGGAGGGATATCAGTGCCATCCGTTACCCACCTAACGCCAACTTCTTTTGCATTTAGCGCCCTGATATTATCGTGTGGGGACGGCTCGGGCTCCCCGAGAGGGCCCGATTTGTCCTCCTCCCTCGGACTCCTACGGAAAACCGAACCGATCTTTCTCAAACCCCTTCGGACTTTCGAAGGTGATTTGGCAGACTCCGTACTTTCATCATCTGTGCTACTGCCATCATCCTGAATTAGCCCGTTAAGGTGATGACTATTTTTGTGCCTCATTTTCCCCTTTCTGGGCTCCCAAACTTGCGTTGTTTCACTGCCCGGATGGTGAATCCAAATCCCGGTCTCAGGTTGTCCTTCGATGTCGATTGGATCGAACTTATCCGCAACTTTTGGGGATTTCTCGGATAATTTGTGGGCAAATGAGTCTTTTTGAGCAGAATCATTGGTGAACGGGATTTTCTTGAGGTCACTGTCTGGAATTTCTGGAGCGCATGAAGGCTCTGCAACCTGCTTTAATAATCAATGATCTCAGTATTCGAAAATTTATTACATATTTAATAATTAAAATAAAAATCTATTGACACTATCGATCTTAACATTTAAAGATTTAAAATTTATCAGAGCCCACGAGTAACTTAATCATATATATGTGGAAATATAATAAGACCTATAAGGATTGCATTAATCCACTATTTCTGATCATGAAGATCAAATACATCCCAAAAATAAAATACACCAGTATGTCAGTTTTCAAAGTCAATTATAGGGTTAGTAAGTTTAGAAACAAATTTTGAGTTATTAAACTACAGCACTCACAGTTGATTTTGCAACTCCTTTTCCAAATCAAGTGTCCACAACACAGCCTTAGCCTCAATTTCACTTTCAGACAAACATCCTTGGCACGCTTCCTGTTACTCTCTGTCTTCTTTACATTACAAGTACAGATTAGGGTTAATTAATTAAGTTAACCGAGTCGCATTAGAAAATCAGTCGTTCTCTTTTGAAGAAAACAATATTTGAGAGATTTGTTTTAGTTTTTAGTAATAAAATATATATAATGATGGTAGTTAGTTACTCAATAACTATCTCCACACCGCAGTTAAGTTAGGTTAGTCAATCAACTAGTTATAACTCAAGTCTCTAGTTTTTCCTCAAACAACATCCTCGGTAACCAGACACAGCAGTCCACAAAAAATGCAGCAAGTGCACATCCATACCAAAAATAAATTCCATATTATTTTTCTAATTATTTATATTACAAACAAACAATTATATTTATTTAATTTGGATTACCTTTCCAGTTCCATCAGACACGGTTACAGCAAGATGCAATCTTCCCATTTTAATGTTTTGGAGAGGCAACCAAATGTCGTGTCTCTGGCCGTCCCTAAGTTCATTGATGTTTACACAACAATCTCTGCATCATTTGCATAACTAATTATGAAAAAAGTTTAAAAAAATAAATGGAAAGCAATAAATGTTAAATTAAAAAAGATTGGACTTGATAAACGAAAAACATTATAGACATAAGTCAATACAAATTTCAATGGGGTATTCGTACCAACTTAAGGGGATATTTCTAACTTTGAAAGAGAAGTATGGATTTTTATTCAGTGGTGTTCATGTAATTTTCCTTGAAACTAAATAATAAAAGCATAAATGATGAAAAAGAAGCACACACCCCATCGTGTCATCAAATATGCGGTCCTTATCACGAACTTCAATAAGAAGCATATTTTCTGATTCCCACGAGCAGATCGGGATTTTGAATTCCTCACGCCATTTCGGAGCCAAAGTTTTCTTCTGAGTCTTTGTCCGAAATCTATAAGGCCCTAATTGTCCCTTCACATATGGATCAGCTAATCCTGAAAACCACATCCGGGTTCAACCCAACAGATCTAGTGCACAATAGCATTAAAACACTTTTAAAAAAAATAAAAACCAAACCATTCAAGTCTGATGGCTTCATTTCAGAAGCTTCAAGAACTTCAACAATAGCGTGCGCAATAGGCTCCTTCGCATCCACAGAGAACCAATTTTCTGTAAAGTAGTAGTAAATTGACGTAGGACTAATCACATGTTAGATTTTATAACCTTATTTAAGTGTCAAATATATTCATCAATTAGCAGAAAAACAGAAATTTTAGGATTCGAATCCCGAACCTTAGTTTAATCCTCAATTTAGAACTTCAAAAACTCTCAACTCGTAATGTTTTCTTTAAAAGCTCCAAAACTACTTACAAATGAATAGCGAAATCAAGAATCGAAATACCTGGTTGAGGAGAAGCGAATTTTTCAACATCAACCACCAACATATTAGGCTGCAGAAAATAACAGAGACTAATAAAACACTTCATGTCAGGCAACCTTAACTTACACAATACTACAGTAATAGATACAAAAGAAAAAAAAAATATTAATCTTTGTAAGTCAACAAATGCAAAGTATCTCACCTCCACGAGGGTTTGCTCAAACACGAGCGCCAGCAGATTATCCTATCAGGAAAAAAAAAAAGTTTTAGAACATTCTGAGAGAGGGTGTGTGTGTGTGTGCATGCGCGCATGTACTTACTATCCAGCCAGCAATGCCGGGAAGTTCGGTTACATCAAGGCCATGCGAAAATATGGGCTTCACAGTCATCTGAAAATAAGGAGGCCCGGCAAAGCAAACACGCAAACGACTAATAAACGGCCAGCCACGGAGGAACTTTACCCCAACCAACACCTGCAAGAAATATTTTGCTTCAGAAATGTCAAATATCCCTAAAATTGTCAAATAGAACAACAGTTTTTTTAACTCACCTTCCCTTCAACGTGCATGCCTAACAAATGCAGCTTGGCCCACA
Source organism: Phtheirospermum japonicum (assembly GCA_014905375.1). NCBI lineage: Eukaryota > Viridiplantae > Streptophyta > Magnoliopsida > Lamiales > Orobanchaceae > Phtheirospermum > Phtheirospermum japonicum. Next base: position 71,219 of record BMAC01001118.1, read on the forward strand.
TACCGAAACCCAATCTTTTCCTGAGCTTTACTCCAAGTATTGCGCTCATATCGTCTGCCGTGCGAAAGTTCATTCCCAATTCAAGAACCTACAGTATATTAACAATAACGTCACTATATCTTGACCATACATAAACTGAACTAAATCCTATCCATAGATCTTAATCACCCTCGCTTACCAAGTGATCATCACCGTTGGAGTGTTGAACGACCCTCATTTCAGTAATTACAGGCGGCGATCTTCCCAAGTAAAGATGCTGAACCTCAACATCTTTCTGTATATATATGCACGCAAATACGATTCTCATTACTAAAAAAATCACAAATTAAAAAAAGAGGCGCTTAAAAATAAAAAGATGTAACACTGAAGTAACTTGAAAATGAATATGTAAGGAACCAAACAATAACCAACCAAAGAGGGACTTTGGTTTTTTGTTTATACCACTGTCCAAGGTTTATATTTATTCAAGAACCATGGGAAAAGAGGGAGAAGGATTTTCTGAGAAACAATCTCTTCCATGCAGACAAGCCACATCTTCTCAACAGCATGGTTCAACCATCTAACAGTTTCGGTCTCCGATAGCACCTATATCAAGCACAAGAAGCAGACCTTTTAATTTTAACTACATGGACTTTAAAAATATATAGTACTCTTCAACCCCTTCAGAAAAAAAATAACCGGGAAATGGGATCAATTTATTTTTATTTTTTTTTAATTTAGCCCTTTTAAAGATTCAAGTGAAAAACCAGTAGCCAGGAGTAACAAAAAATAAAATAAAAGGACAAAATAAAGAAACAAATACCAATTCGCATCACACTTTTTCAAGTCATTTTTTCTTTATCCCCAAATACTAAACCTCAGTTTAAAAAATATATATCCCTTTTTGGTTCTTTTTTTCCTTCGTCTGTTATCTTCAATCTCCGATAACTGATTAAGGCGTATTGATATAAAACTAAAAGAAATCATTTCTCAATTAAAAAAATGAAAAAAAAATCAATTACCCGTCTTTGATTGGACTCTCTTTTTTCCTCAAACTGCAATTTCTTTCTCAATTTCAGCACATACCCTTCATGAACCTTCAAATTCACCACAAATTCATCAGCCCAAATAGTAGCAATAAATATTTGTCCCATCAAAAAAGAGACAAAAAAGGAAATAAAAAATGAAAACTCACCAGATAGAGATATATTAGAGAGAGAAAATAAGCAACCGGGTGGCAATAGTTGAAAGAATTGAGAAACCATAGCACGAGCAGCACAATGCAAACATGATGCAATATCGTCGCGTCGGTTATACTACCCATCTTTTTTCTTTTTTTTAAAGAATAATAATATCAATCCACTCAATTCAAGAGTCAAATACACTTATATATACATATATACACGCACAGACGAATCATATTCATCAAACTTTGCTTCATCTGGGTCGCCCCTTTTCAACTGCATTCACCACGACCAGAAAAATAAAAAATAAAATCGCAGATAACCTCACAATTAATACATATACAGAAAAATACTGATGTGGATTAAGTAGACTTTATTGCAAGAAAAAAACCCTTTTGATTTTATTACGCTGTTTCTGAAATTGTTGAAAGATTTAGAAGACTGGGTCCAAGAAGAGAGAGGTTTGTTTGATTTTACGGTTTTCTTCTTTGTCTTATTTTCTGCTTTTTATTAAAAAAATTTAATAATAATTAACAGTAACAGGATAAATGCGTAAATAAATAGTTTTTATATATTACTCTGGTGAGGAAAGGAGGCCGTCGACGACAGTCGGTGCCACGTGGCGGCAGGCGGCGCCACGCGAGGTACGCGCCCTACAACGCGACATTGCAGTGGATTACAAGGTCCTAATAATAAATTCGCATATATCTACAGTTGAAAGAAAGGCACTACAAAAGTATTTTCCTGATTTATTGCAAATTTATCCCAATGTTTTCTCCTGTTTGGTCGTGTTTGTCCAATTCAATTTATGTGACTATCGATAATATGAGAGCTATTGTGTCGAGTGATTTAATTATGAATGATAGAATCAAAATTGTACATAACTATAATGTAATAAGACCATATATAAATAATAATATGCAATAATCAAAAGTTTGGAACTAATATTCGTACATAAAATATTTACATGAGCATGATTGCAATTAAACGAACAATATTACCAATGAACCCGAGTTCTCGTAGCTTTATTTACACAAACTACACGTAATTCCTACGTGTGGTGGTAATATTTTTCAAATTAATATTTATTTTTAACGTAAAAAATATAATTTTTAAAATAATGTAAAAAAATATTTTGAAAATTATGATTTTCACATTAAAAATATAAAAATTTGCTTAAAAAATATGACTACAGGTACAGTTGATATGTCATGAACATGTGCGCATGACATATCATGAACTCAAATGCATAATATATCGCGAATAATATATGAGAATCGAATGATAAAAATACAAGTAACGAAAAATTAATATGAAACCATAAATATATATCCATTACTCAGTAATTGTTTATTCATTATATGTGACGAATATATAAAAAAAAATGAAATAAATAAGATATATGTGATAAATATAGAAAACATGGGTAATAAATATAAAATCGAAACTAGAATACATTAAATAATCCTGGTCCATGCGGTACAACGTCCCAAAGTTAACATCGTGTACATATACACCCTGTTAAGCTACGGAAAAGTTAATGATATTGCACCACTTGCACCTTCTAATAAATTGAGACTTTGTTTTCAAGGGTGCTAGACTGACTTTAAATAGTTCCTTTAGCGATTAATTATCTGCTAGGTTTATTTAAAAAGATTAGGAGGTGTTTGGGAGTTGGTGAAAGTGAAAGGTTTAATTAGTCAGATTTCTTATTGAATTTTTTGGTAAATAGAGATTTTAATTAATCTATAAGTCAGTATTAATTTTTATAAACTTGGATATATGAGCTTCTTAGGAAAAAAAAACTGAAAGGTAATTCCTCAAATTTCGCGCGCGCACACACACATATATGACATATTTGTTATAAATTTACATACAAAATTTATTTATAATTAATTTATTAATTACATAATAATATTCAACCAAATTAAATTTAAGGGGGAATGACAAATAAATAATAGGTATTTGTACTAATTAGATCACTAGCATGTTTTATATACCTAACAACACTCATTTGAACTAAAATGATTAAAATAACCTTATATACTCAATTCACTTTCTCCACCAATCGTGTCGTGTTTTGTGTTCGCGGGTCATGTTGAGATACAGGTATTACACGGTTGACACGAACACGACACGAATAATTATCTGTGTCAAAATACACGATACGAATACGAACCTATTTATTACACGGGTAACCGACACGACACAAAATAACCTATATAAAAAAAAAATTCTAATAGCTACTTGATAAGAAAATATTAAAAAAAAAAAAAACATGAAAATAAAACGATCATTGTCTTCTTTTGTTCGAAAGTAGTCCGAGCACCAAATCAAATTACACACTGGGTTTGAGATATATTAAAAATTTACAAGAGATAGTTATTAAATTACTATTATACCATTAAATTTAAATGGGTTAAATAGGTCAATCGGGTTGACACACGGGTCAACCCGACCTGACCTATTTGTTTCGCATGTCATTCGTGTCCGACACGAATAACCCGCGAACCCGCGAAGGGTCATACTTGTACATGCTAAATTCGTGTTCGGTTCATATCGGGTTGTCGTGTCGAAAATTGCCACCCTAAACCTCTCTCTCTCTCCTCATAAGCACGGCCTCTGTAGTTTTTCAGCTAACCTCCAATTTCTCTCTCCACGAAAACGATGCATCTCCCCCTCGATCTCACAACTCCTGTAAAAGCCGACATATAAATCTCTCAAAAAATCGTTCGAAACTACTTATCGCTGCAAAAGCCAACGAATTTTTGGTGTTTTTCGCTTGAGTTTTGCTCAAAGCAAGCAACGAAAAATCCTACTATTTATTGCTCGTAATAATCGATTCAAAAGGTAAGAAATTGTAATCTCCTTTTATGATTTGATTTCTTAGAGCCTTTTAAACTGTTTTTGAAAATTATATGAACTAATTTCTGAAATGTTGAATCTAAGGGTTCCCATCGTATGATTGTATTTTGGTTCTATTAGTTTACTTTACAGGTTTGTAGCTTGATTGTAAATAGCTATTAATTAGATTACCACAGTTGTTAATTGTAACGACTAATTTCTTATTTTTATCTTTTTTTATGTAAATTGTCATAACTAAGTAAGGATTGCCTGGTTTATTTTAATTTTTCCTGGTTACCATAATCAGTAACAATTGATAATGATTGTACTTGATTTATATGCTTATTTTCTTGATTTAGAACAAATAGTAATGTGTTCACCATATTTGGTAATGATTCTACTTGTTTATTTGCTTATTTTTCTAGTTTACCATGATTAGTAATAGTTGATAAAGATTGTACACTATGCCAAAAATTGTTTCCAATAGCGCATGTCAGATAGTCTTCAAGCAACTAGTGCTATCTGAAAAGGTCCGCAACTTTTAAACAACGCTTCATTAATTAGGCGTTATCTAACGTATGTTAAATAACAATTTTACATAGCGCTTCAAATAAAAAGCGCTATCTGAATGAATTCATATTTTTCAAAGAGCAATTTATTTAGTAAGGGCTATGTGAATCAATTGCTTTTACATAGCGCTTAAAATGCGGAGTATTATCTAAAAGAATTAGGATTTTTCAAACAGCGATTTCTTTAGCAAGCGCTGTCTGATCCTAAGCCAAAAAGTGATTCAGATAGCACTTTAAAAGCAAAATGCTATTAAAAACCCCGGAGCTTTTAGATAGCACTTGTTTAAAAAAAAAAGCGTTATCTAAAAATTATTATCACTGCCAGTATTATTTAGTAATGATAGCAACTAACTGCACAACAAACCAAAAAAAAAATAAAAAAATGTGTAGAATTTGCACAAAATGTCTAAAACACACTCAAATACACCACAACACATTCGAAAACACTAAAAAAAACAAATGATAAATTATATCCGGAATTAGAACTACACAACACATTTGAATCGGATTGCAACTACAAAGAACAAAAACATATAAAGAGGTCAAATATAACATTGGTGGAAATAGATTGATCTATGCCAAAACGAGTTGATAATAAAAGCAAAAATTGGTGAAATTCGTAGATTTAAGAATAATTAAACCAAAATAAAAATGGATCTGAGATAAGAGAAAGCTTTCGATAAAACCACCCCTATTTGCTACGAACGCACGAATGCCATGACCTCTTCAAATGAGATCTCAAGAACTCGAAGGAAATCCATACAGATTGAGCTCAGAAGAAATCGATGGAGCATAAAAAATACGTACATAATGAGCTTTGGGTTTGTGTGATGAGAGAAGAAATGCGTGAAAATAAGGAGCACATCAGTTAGGCACGCGTGGAAATGAAGGAGTTGAGGCAAATTGTCCTAGGATTAAGCTAAAACACTTCATGGTAAAAANACCTAATTTAATACTTTTCTTTTTATTGTATCTTACCTAATTTAATTCTTTTATTATATTTTTTCTTATTCAATACTTTCATTTGATTCTCCTAATATAAAAATATAAATAAATCATATATAATTAGTAGATAAGAACTAAATTAGTTATTTTAATTAAAAGACAAACTACATTATGAAATAACTTTAATTACAAAAAAATCTTTATTACAAAAATAATTAAATAGATTTTATTGATAATAGAATTTAAAATAAATTTATTTTAGAAGTTTCAAATATTCTATATAGGTAAAATATGAGTTATTTACAATAATCTAAGTATGTAACTAATATTAGGGATTCAATCAAAACATAAAAATATTAAATTATATACTAATAATTAATAAACATTGGGTAGACACCAATACAATGCGACACGAGTTGAGATTGTGACATCTTTTGAATATCTCAAAGTATGTAACTAATAATTATTAACGAATTTATTCTAAATATTAATGTATAAAATAATTTAATAATAATAATTGATAAAATAGATATTAGACACGATTTTAGAATGTGACACCTTTTAAATTTTTGTAAGTATGTAACCAAGATTATTAATGAATTTAATTTAAATATAAAATAAAAAATTATTTAATATTTATAATAATTAATTAATAGATTAGACATGTATAAGGCACGGGGTGAGAATATATTATTTTAATTTTTATTTTAGATTAAAATTCAGTAATTATTACAGATACTTTTTATATTTATCTTTTGATAAGTCCTGTGTAATACACGGGTGTTAAACATATATATTAATGCAAATTCCTCCTAATCTATGTGTCTATTTTGTATGGTTCGCTTGGATAATAAATAATTTTGGTGTTTCGGTTGCTTATGTGTCATCCGAGTCTAATATATGCCTAATTTAATATTTTTCTTTTAGTATCTTGCATAATTTAATATTTTCTTTTTATTATATTAGCCTAACTTAATAGAGTCATTATACCTTGCACCCATTAATTTAATTTATCATCGCATATAACTGGTACATATCATCATATATAACTGATACATATCATCACAAACAATTGAAATTTTAAATCTAAAATCTAAAATGAAAAAAATATAAAAAAATAAAGAATTAAACCCCAAAATTGAATATTAAACTCTAAACTCTAAATTTTTATCATATATCATCACATATAACTGACACATGTCATTACATATAACTAACACATATCATCGCATATAACTGGTAGAATGATAGATTTTTGGCGGGACCCTAAAATGGAAAATTAAATAAAAAATGAAAAACTAAACCTTAAAATGGAAAATTAAATCCTAAAATTTAAACATAAGCCCTAAAATAGAAAAGTAAACCCTAAACTCTAAATTTTGTCACATATTCATCACGTATAACTACCATATATCATCACATATAACTGAATGATAACAGGTTTTTACAGGGTGCACCTAACAAGGTGCACCTAGGTGCATGTAATAAATTGCCAACTTAATAGTTTTTTTTTAATTATATTTTGTCTAAATCAATAATCTTCTTTTACACTCTTAATATAAAAATATAAAAATGTCATATATAATTAGTAGAAAAAAATTAAAATCAATTACTTTAATTAAAAGATAAATTACTTATAAAATAATTTTAATTACAAAAAAAACTATTTGTGAAAATAATAAATTATAAAGGTTGAAATAATTTATTTATGAAATTTTAAATATTCTGTATAGGTCAATTATGATACATTTACAATAATTGGAGTGTATAACTAAATGTTAGTAATGAATTCAATCTAAATATAAAATATATATATATATATATATATATATATATATATAATTAATTAATATTTATTAGACAATGGCACAATTTGAGAAGGATTCAGAGGATGACACATTTTGAATTTTTCAAAGTATGTAACTATAATTATTAACAAAATTAATCTAAACATAAAAATATAAAATGAGTTAATAATAATTAATTAATATAAATTAGAGACGGGTTGAACATATGACTTATTTTGAATTTATAAGTATGCAAATATAATTATTAATGAATTTAATATAAATATTAAAATATAATATTAACTAATAATTATAATAATTAATAAATCGAACAGGGCACATGTTGGGAACACATCCTATCAATTTTTTATTTTAAAATTAAAACTTTATAATTATCACAAATATTTTTTATATTTTGTTTTTTATAAATCCCGCGTAATACACGAATTTTAATATTTTTCTTTTTATTGTATCTTACCTAATTTAATTCTTTTATTATATTATTCCTTATTCAATACACTCCTTTAATTATCCTAATATAAAAATATGAATAAGTCATATATAATTAGTAAATAAGATCTAAATTAGTTATTTTAATTAAAAGACAAACTACTTATGAAATAAATTTAATTAAAAAAAATACTTTATTATGAAAGTAATTAAATAAATTTTATTGATAATAGAATTTAAAATAATTTTATTTTAGGAGTTTCAAATATTCTATATAGGTAATATATAGGTTATTTACAATAATATAAGTATGTAACTAAATATTAGTAATGTATTCAATCTAAACATAAAAATATTAAATTATATACTAATAACTAATAAACATTGATTAGACACTAGTACAATGCAACACGGGTTGATAGTATGACATCTTTTGAATATTTCAAAGTATGTAACTAATAATTATTAACGAATTTATTCTAAATATTAATATATAAAATAATTTAATAATAATAACAATTAATAAAATAGATATTAAACACGAGTTTAGAATGTGACGCCTTTTGAATTTTTGTACGTATGTAACTATGATTATTAATGAATTTAATTTAAACATCAAATATAAAATTATTTAATATTCATAATAATTAATAAATAGATAGGCACGAGTTGATAATACATTATTTTAATTTTTTATTTTAGATTTGAAATTCAGTAATCATCACAATTACCTTTTAAAAACTTATCTTTTGATAAGTCTCATGTAATACACGGGTGTTAAACACATATATATTAATACAAAATTCTCATAATTTATGTGTCTGATTAGTATGTTTAGCTTGTATAATAAAAAAATTTAGTGTTTCGTTTGCTTATGTGTCATCCAAGCCTAATATATACCTAATTTGATATTTTTTTTTTATTGTATTTTGCCTAATTTAATATTTTATCTTTATTATATTTAGCATAACTTAATAGTTTTCTATTATTATATTTTGTCTAATGAAATTGTTTTCTTTTATACTCCTAATATAAAAATATAAATAAGTCATATATAATTAGTAGATAAAAACTAAATAAATTATTTTAATTAAAAGACAAATTACATATGAAATAATTTTAATTACAAAAAAACTTATTTATGAAAATAATTAAATAAATTGTATTTATAATAAAAGTTGAAATAATCTATTTTTGGTGTTTTAAATATTTTGTATAGGTAAATTATAATATATTTGCAATCTAAATATAAAAAAAATAAAATTATATAATAATACTAATTAATGTTTATAGACAATGACACAAAGCAAGAAGGCTTGAGAGTATGATACCTTTTGAAGTTTTCAAAGTATATAACTATAATTATTAATAAAATTAATCTAAACATAAAAATATAAAATGAGTTAATAATAATAACTAATTAACATAGATTAGAGACGGGTTGAAAATGTGACATCTTTTAAATTCTTATAAGTATCTAAATATAATTATTAACGAATTTAATCTAAATATTAAAATATAATATTAATTAATAATTACAATAATTAATAAATTGAACAGGGCATGAGTTGAAAATATATTCTTTCAGTTTTCTTTTTAATCTAAAACTTTATAATTTTCACAAATATTTTTTATATTTAATTTTCTATAAATTCTGTGTAATACACAGGTATTAAACTAGTATTCTAATATTTGAAAATTAACGACTCAAGACACTATTAAATAATACTTTTTAACTAAGACTACTTTTATTTTAATGTTTTAATTATTCAATATATCACCTTATAAATGTATGTTATTAAGAAAAATAACATCCAATAATAAATCACGTCAATATCCTTATTGATCAGTTTACAAAATAAAGTAGCTATCAATCATTACCAAACACATTTATTCAAATAGCAAATATAATTAGATGATCAATTAACTAGTACAATCACTTATCAAGTTATCCACTTATACAATCAATTATAAGTTATACGAATAATTTTCAAGCACGACCATCACCTGACCAAATCTATGCATAATATTCCAAATAAGATTCTTTTTCTCGAGCCTTAGCAAATTTGAGATACTCATTTGAGCCCTTCATTCCTTTGTGGCGTCGGCAAACAGGGTTCAACACTTCAATCAATCTTCAAATTTTGGAAGATAATGATTGATATATAATTTAACAACTCACGAATGACAAGACAATGGAATTTGGTAACACTTTTCGTCCGTTTGTTCGAACTAAAATTGCAAAGGCATTTGACAATTTAAATTAATAATAATTGGTCCACGTTATCAATATCAAAATGCACGAGAGTAATAAAAGGTTAAATCACATTCCACCTCTGAACTTATTAGACGCTTTGTTCTTCTTTGCTCTTCTTAATACATTCATTAAAATAAATTTGAAGTTTTATTAATTAAAATATAATAACTTCGAGAGAAGGGGATATTCTATGGTCTAATTCATTGTATTGAATAAATAACACGTGTACTATCCTGGTATTATTTAATAGGTATAGTGGTATAAAATACTTTAATCGGAAATTGAGAACATGTTGTTGGAATTCGTAGAAACGAACATCATGCTCGTGCAGTGGAAGTTTTAAAATTTTTTAATCCAACAGATCAATAATGTACGAATATATTTATATAATAAATAAATGAGAGAAAGCATGAAAACCTTATAAATTCAGATCCGAGTTCAATACTAAGGTATCCACGCAATTAATTATTCTCCGACTGCAAGATTCAACTTCAATGTATTGCTATTGTGAATAAAGTTAGGAAATCTCAACTCTCTAATCTCAAAATCAGGATTTGTTATGATGTTTCTCTAAAAACCTCTTTAGTCAACTTATGACTTTATGTTATATTTATATTAGATACATAAGAGAACCTTAATCTTAAAATGGTTGGACTGTTCAAAACATGGGCCCAAAACAGATTTGGCCCAAATACCTTTATTAATATAACATAGATAATTATATCTAAATCCAATCCAATTTAATTTAATTAAATAATTTATATCAAATATAAATTAACATCATAATTATTAATAATTAAATATTACAATTCCAAATTGAATAATTATTACTTTATTGATACACTCTTAAGTCGGAAAAGTAATCGCATATAGTGTGACCCTATAAGCCTTTATATATGACATCAATCTAATGATGATCCACACAAAACTCCTAGATGACTTAGTTGGACGAACTCAATATATAAGGAACATTCACTTGAACTCATCGAATTATAACCTTTATACAAAACTTTGGTGAAATTCCTTTCATTCTAAATCACTCGATTAAATTTAAGATTTATCCAAGTGTCTATCTCAATGGCTTAATCAAATTATCTCATATTTATTAGTCGGCAACTAGACCATACTCAACTACTATATTGAATATGTCTCTTGCATTGACCAATGACTTTAGTCGACCTAATATAGAGATTATGTGTGATCTCTTTCGAAATTCCAATCGAGTAATGAATTCTTTTTTGCCTCAACTACCACCTTCATTTACATCATGATGTACCCAACACAAGCCATATTTACCCCGAAAAGGAGTGCAAGCACTGATCATGGTCAAAGTACATCACTCAGTAAACAAGGTACGTATTGACCTCAAGTCAAAGGATTATCACGCTTTATACACCGACAAGTTTATAGACATACAATAAATAACTTATCAGTAGGATTTACCAATACTCTCTAAAGTATCCATGTGTCAATTAACTATTATTCGCAGTTGTGAGACTAACTTCATTATCTAATAATGTGATGATCACATGCCGACATATATTATATTATCAATATCTCAATCTTGATAATCATTAGTTGGAACTATTTTAAGAGTAATATTATATCACAGATATCTCACCATATCAATGAGAACATTAACTCTACGGGGACATTTATAATTACAAATAATCAAAATAATAAATCAATAAATACATTGTCATATATATAACAATATATATAATAATTATGATTAATTATAATATTTTTAAATCTAATTATCTTTATGACATTTATACTTTCACATGTAATAAAAAGTTTACAAGCAAATAAGTTTGAAGGCACACCCTTGAGCAAATTAGAGGCTGGGGGAGGGTTGAAGAGTTATTTAATTAGATCTTGTGTTCATTTAAATATCACCGTAATAAAAATAAAAAAAGAAAAAAGAAAAAGGTAATTGTGAAAGAAAATTATAAATTTAAGATAATATTATTGTCTGTAATATTTATCAATAAATTCTAAATTATCTGTAAATACTAATAATATTTCTATCAATAAATCGCTAAGTTATTGATGATTATTGGTAATTGATCGTTATAGTTTGGATAAAAATTGTATTTTTTTTCTGTCTACATTATATCGATAATTATAAAATTTATCGATAAAATCATTATTGTCGGTAATTGTAAGTTTTTTATAGTCTATGCATATAAGAATAATAATCATACTTCAGTTAAGAATTAATTGATAACTATCATAATTAATAATCACATAACTGAGCTTTATGAGCATGATTTACTTAGAAATTAGTTTAAATACCATCTCATACTGGTTTATACAAACATTCATTATAATACAATTTGCGATAAGTGGGATGGAGGTGAGATCCCAATAATTTGAGAAACTAATATAATTTGGCACAATGAAGAATATATTAATGTAAGTAGTGTATGCTAAGAAAGTTGGAGAAGAGCACGTTCTTATTGATTACATGTGAAGATATCCCCAAGATTTCACACAAGTTTGAAGTCAACACATTGGTTAAATTACAAATTTACAACCCATTTTTTCCTTTATTTTATTTTAATTTTTCTTTTCTCCTTCTTTCTCTTTGTTTTTGTGTGGTGTTTAGAAATATTCCAAATCTTAGTCATATATATATATATAGGTTTTATCATCTATGATTGAATATGCCTGAGAAAACATTTTTATGCCTGAGAAAACATTTTCATGCTCCAAAAGATAGTTTATGTAATTCTTTTATCTATGTTAGGTATTCTTACGCTAGAAGTTTGGCATATTGAAAAGAAGTATATGCAGTACTTTACAAAATTGGACTTTGTTTTGAAAGCAAAACACATGGTATATTTCTCTTTTTCTTCGAGCATATGGTAACATTTAAATGTCATCTTTCAACTTTTGACATATTAAAGATAAAATTATTCTTGTTGTGTGAAAAAAAGAAGGTAAAAATGCTCACTTATTATATCCTTTTGTTTTGATAACTTTTTTCTATATTTTGATGACATAATCAATATTGCATTTCCTTTTCTGGCTAAAACCCAATAAGTTCATTTTCCTCAAAAAAGAATATTGTTATACCCAGAATTAATAAAGAACAATTTAAAATAAGTTTGTAACAATTACACTAATTAATTTCTACTTTAAGTGATTAGAATTCTAACCCAATGGAATAAAAAAACTATTGTGCAGGTTTACCATAACAATTATGAGCTTGTATTAATATTTAATACCGTAGTAATAGAACGCATTTTCTTCTATATGGTCAAAACTCAATTGGACTTAATTGGTATAACTATATTCTTACCAACCTTATATAGTTATTCTCTCATGTTTATCACAAAAGAATCGACAGGATCTTACCAACCTTTTACTTTTAAGTATAGATAATTTTGGTTGAATGAAGAGTAACGGGTATATTGATTAAAACTTATAAATGAATAGAGTTGAGTCCAACGTATTTTCAATTTTTTTTAAAAAATTTTGTCCATTATATTAATCACTTTGTAGAAAATATATGTGATATTGGTCAATATAAAAATATATTCATTAAATTAGTCAATTCATTAATTTTTTCTCACGGTGTCGTGATTCAAATATTTTTTGTTATTTATCTGAATCACGCCATCTTAGCAAAAAGTTTGGTTAGGCTTTTTTGAATTTTTCTTTTAATGAATTGGTAAATTTAGTAGATTTAATTTGATACTGGTTAGGTTTTTTGTGGATTTTTTTTTTATAAATTGACCAATTTAGTAGACGTTATTTGATACTAACCAATATTACGTAACAAAAATGAATTTTTTCTACTATTGTCCAAATTTGTTTGAACTTTTATCAAAATTCACAAAAAATTATGTTCGAGTTTGATTTGATTATTAATCGAATCAAGCCTTCAAGTCGAGAACTGCGCTCGTGAGTCTTGATATATTCGCGCTCATGAGTCCTGATATATTAACACATATTATGTCCCTCTTTTCTAATAAAGAGCATTGTTCTGAAAATCGGACCGATAAGACTATAGGTTCAGTGGTTCACAGGTCGAACCGTGGTCGGACCGGTTTTAATCTTATATATATATATATATATATATATATATATATATATATATAGGGTTGAGGTTCAAATGGAACCATGTCATTATATGTGAACCTAGGGACTCATCTTGACCATTAGATTGAATAATCTAGATGGTTGAGAACATGACACGTCAGCAGTGTATTTATGGTAAATATTGCATTAAATTAATAAAAAGGGTATTTTCGACATATAACAACATTCATAAAGAGCGCTGAATTGCTTCTTTAGAAAGCACTACGGATAAATAAAAAAAAAGCACTGCGGCTTTATACAAAAAGCATCACAAAATTCATCTACAATTACGGAAAAATTCAAAAATTTCAAAAAAACTCAAATCTTCAACAAACAATTTTAAATAAAAATTATGTATAATTAAGTAGCAATGCTTTTTTCACATATAATTAGTGCTTTTATAATGTAAGTAGCAATGCTTTTTTTATATGTTGGCAGTGTTACAAATTTGACAATTTCAGGGGTGCTTTTTTCATATTATGGCAACGCTTTTTTACTACACTAAAACTGCTTTTTTGGCCC
>BMAC01001118.1:112034-162385 GCA_014905375.1 Phtheirospermum japonicum
ACACACACACACACACACAATATTATAATATATATTATAAGATAATTATATATATATATATATATATATAGTATTTATAATATAGTATATACATATATAATATATTTATAATTTAAATTTAATATAATATAAAATATTATTTATATATAATTATAATATAATATATAAAATTTATAATATATATAATATATTTATAATAATATGTATAATATAATTATTATATATAAATATATTATATATGTAGACATATTATAATGGTATTATATATGTAGAAATATATGTCCCATTCTATATATCGCAATTGACCATTTCACGAAAATTAAGAAATATGATTGGTATTATAATTATAGGTATCAAATGACCATCATATCTTTTGTTTAAAATAATTAAAAGTGTGAAATAATAAAGGTAGGGGTAGAAATAGTAAAATAACATTTAATTCTTACTAGAAAAGTAAAAAGTGGCAATGATTTTCTTTTGAAAATGTAAATGCGACAAATAAAATGAGACAAAAGATATTCCAAATTGTGACAGATAGAACGGGAAGGAAGGAGTAAGTATCGATCAAGAGTCTTTGTATTTTTTACCCTTTTAAACAATGTAAAACTCTTTTTTACCCGTAAACGAACAAAACATCTTTTTTTTTTACCCATTTTGTAATATAAAAAGACCAAAATATCCCGCCCCAAAATATTAAATGTGATCTTTGACGAGCTCAAATTTCCCTTCTCTAAGAATTCTGAACCTCGCTCCTGCTCCAATATTCAACCATCTATTCTTGGTCCTCCACCTCTTATACCTATTCCCCATACTACTACACCATCAGTGAGCTCGCCACCATCTTCTACGACCTCACCACTCACATGCGACCTCGCCGCATTTGCCAGCGACCTCAACACAACCACATGCGACCTCACCACAGCCTCATATTCAACCTTCCATACTTGGTCCGCCTCCTCTTATACAAGTTCCCCAGGAACCATTCTGCGCGACCTCAAAAAAAAAAAAGAGGAATCGGTTCGGCCCGAAATCGACCGAAACCGACCGAAATATTTCGATTCGGATCAGTTCGATTTTCCAATTTTTTTCGGTCGGTTCGGTCCGACCAACGACCGAATTCGATCAATTAGGTTTTGACAATTCGGTCGACCGAACCGACCGATGCACACCCCTACTCAAGATATATCAGCCGAAGTTTACGAAGTATATGTTATTTAAGTTATTATCTAAAATAATATCAGAGAATTCAAAATATTAGTTGTTCAATTAGAAATTAAAACTACATTACATATTTGTTTTCGATTTATCTTTAATTAATTAGACATAAATGAAATTGCAAGCTGGTACTTTATATTTTGTATCAATAGTTTATAAATGTAAGTTTTTTAATTACTACAAAAATATTACTTTCAAAAAAGCTTGCGAATCTATGTTCACTATAAGATTTTTGTTCGACCGACATATTAAAATTTCTGTCCAATCGGCCTACTCAATTATATATAATTGATTATTATATGTTCAAAAATGAAGTTTGGTCTAGTAAAATAATATCATTAAAATAATATATATTAACATGAAACGTATTATTAAATTCAATCTTAGTAAAAATAATTTGAACTTTAATTTTTTTTTTTTTTATTTTGGACATGAGCCCTGGCTTGGGTGCGACCCAACCCCATCCTAATTAACATCACCTCCACTTAAACCAGGGTCTGTACTTCACCAGACCTCTCTCACTCCCCGACCTCATTCAGCCCTATCGCCATCTCCGCGCACAAAATCCTTCCACTTCGAATCCACCATGAACTCTACCAGATCCTCCGCGCGCCTGAAATTGCTCGCTTGCACCCGCTCTGCCATGCGAGATGAGGACCATCCACAAGAATCCCGCGACCCAACGGCTCGGCGGCAGCTCCGACAAGAAAAAATAGGGTCCGATTGGGGTTGCGATGCGCTCGATATGGAAATCTCCAAACGCGTCAGGGTTGAGAGTCTCGAAGATAGTCCAGGTTAATTAACCTAATTCCGTACAATTTTTTGTTTAAAAGTTTAAACTTTTCAAATTTAATTGCTTGATAATGCCAGAATTTACTTGGGTTTTGATGTTCTTGACCTAATTTTAAAATTGTCTTCGATTATTTTAAAAATTTAAAACTAATCGAAATTACTGGTGTTTTTGCATGTTAATGAAACCCTATCTCCTATTTTTTCTGAAATTAGTTGTGGATATATATGTTGATAAATAAATAGAATTATCCCTAAAATAACAAAAATTCAGTCGTGTCTAAAAAAAAAAGGGCGGGTCTTTTTTTTATCTTGGCGCCTAAATATCAGTTATTTTTGGTAACTTATAATCTAATTAGGGTATTGATATATAGTATAAGTCTAAATAATCGGTCACACCAATAACTTCTCCGAATTGCAAAAAAAAAAAAAAAAAAAAACTGAAGGTGCATAAGCAGTCAAGCCAAGGTTTGTTCATGTGTCTGTAACTGTGTGAGATTTGGGTTAGTTGGTTTTAATATGTCATTTTTTGTGTTGAAAACTATAATAATAATTCAGTGATTATTGTTAATCCATATGTAATTATGTTTACAGTTACTGCAAAAGTAATCATATGTTCTTCCAACTTCTCAGCTTATTCATTTGTTCATCATATGTACAAATATGTTTGCAGTTGGTTTGTTATGAGTATATATATGCATAGTGTGGATTGAAATACTTATGTGGTACATTTATGTGGATTGTAATTGTATATATGCATAGTGTGGATTGTTCTGTAAATTACTGGAATACTTATGTGGTACATGTATGCATAGTGTGGACTATTATGTATATATATACTTATGTAATTATATATATGCATAGTGTGGATTGTTATGTAAATTACTGGAATACATATACATAGTGTGGATTGTTATGTATATATATACTTATGTAATTATATATATGCATAGTGTGGATTGTTATGTAAATTACTGGAATACTAATGCATAGTGTGGATTGTTATGTATATATATACTTATGTAATTATATATATGCATAGTGTGGATTTTTATGTAAATTACTGGAAAACTTATGCAGAGTGTAGATTGTTATGTATATATATACTTATGTAATTATATATATGCATAGTGTGGATTTTTATGTAAATTACTGGAATACTAATGCATAGTGTGGATTGTTATGTATATATATACTTATGTAATTATATATATGCATAGTGTGGATTTTTATGTAAATTACTGAAAAACTTATGCAGAGTGTAGATTGTTATGTATATATATACTTATGTAATTATATATATGCATAGTGTGGATTTTTATGTAAATTATTGGAAAACTTATGTAGAGTGTGGATTGTTATGTATATATATACTTATGAAATTATATATGCCTAGTGTGGATTGTTATGTAAATTACTGGAATACTTATGTGTTACATTTGTGCTAGTTCTGAATCACATTTATGTACATCTTAAATTATTCCGATTTACAAATTATGTATGCTTAGTGACATATATGCTTAGTGTATATTGTAATCGCGATGCTAGAATATATTTGCAGTTGCTTTCTTGTGAGTATATAAATACTTATTTTAAATAGAATTTCTGACTACATAATGTGTTTTTATGATCATGAACTGGAATACATATGATTGTGTAATAACATTTTCTAATTTTCTATCACATTTATGCTGATCTTAGATATACAGTAATAACATTTTCTAGTTTTCTATCACATTTATGCTGATCTTAGATATACATACTTAATGTATATCTAAATTATGATAGATAATATGTTTCATGATATTTATCTTGAATACATTAACTAGTGTAGTAGCCTTATGTTAGTTTTGTATCACATTTATGATGTTTTTTTGTTGTTTTCTGTTTAGTTGGAGAAATGGCGCCGGGAGGTATACTGAAGAAACAGAAAGTGGCCGCAAACAAGCCTCGACAGTATGTCGCGAACCATACTTCTCTTAATCCCTCCACACCCCGTAGGCTGACAAGAAAATCTGACGGTCCGAACGAACCGCCTGCCACTCAAAACCAAACACCTTCCACTCAATCCCAACCACCTTCCACTCAATCCCAACCACCTGCCACTAACAACCAACCACCTGCCACTCAACCCCAACCACGTGCCATTAAAAAACAGCCACCTGCACCCCAAAATCAATCACCTATCCCCCAAACTCAATCACCTATCTCTCAAACCCATCCTGCCCCTCAAACTCAGTCACCCATCAGTCAAACCCAACCTAAGGACCCTCAGAGTCAACCTCCTATCCCCCGGTCTGAATCAACTAACACCCACACTGGTTCAACTGGGTTTCAGACTGATTCAGGGGGCACTGGACTTCAATCAACAAACAACACTGAGTACTCATCACATGAAGATGATGAAGAGACAGGTTCTTACACTTCAATTTTTTTTCAGCTTGGTAATAGTCTTGAATCTGCTTCATATGTTTTCTGTGCTTTGATGTATTCTAATTTGATACCTATAGTGATTTATGTTATTTGAAATCAATTGTAAGTTATTATGTAATAACAATTGTACATATATAGTACATGACATTGTCAAGTTTCAAAATTGGCAAATATTTCATAATGTGCAACTTCTCTTTTTTATTGAGATTCATATGTATTAGATTACATATTTATTTGGTACCTAAAAGTTGGGATTACATAGTTGGATATATATGTCAAATGTGACTGGTTGAGTTGGGCAATGTATTAGGGGGGGTAGACATGTTGATGTGTAAATTAGTTTTAAGTTTGGCGTTTGTTTAATGTATGCATAATATTGTTGATATGAATAATTATGAAAATAAATTTTGTTAAAAGTTGTTTGGTGGTTGATTTGAATCAATCTACTTCTTTGTCCTCGTATAAAAACATCTTACTAATAAAAAAATTTATTTATTTAAACATTTTTCGAATACATTAAATAAGGTTCAGTAATTTAAATTTTAAATAAAGTCTTTGACATATACTAATTAATGGATGTGCAGATGCTGTTTCCAAAATTGCTAAAAGGAAACGTGGCCCAACAATGGGCAAAGGCATCATGAAGGCATTCGACAAGTTTTCTGGGAAAAAAATGAAGATAGAGGTTGATCCATTGATTGGAAGACCTAAAAGTCGAGTGCAATCTGCTAAGTTCTCAAGTCAGATTGGGGTAGTGACTCGGGATGTCCTTCCGGTGCCGAGGAAAGGGAAGGAGGTAGATGTAGAGAAGAGTTTGGGGCCAAGCATTGACCATATGCAGGTAGGGTTTTTACACTTTTTTATTTTGATGAATTTTAATCTTGTATCAGCTTAATGATACATCGCTGTGTTATATGCAGATTCATATGGATGTCAATCTGGAAAAATCGGGTGTCAAACAGTGCGTGATTGACAGAATTCAGTCAAGTTCTCGACAACTGCACTACAGGCTGCACAAGCATTACTTGAAGTACCCTAACATTGAGGAGGCTAAGAAAAATAGGCCACGTTCTTGTCATGAGCAACAGAACTGGGAATCGTTGTGCGACCATTTCAATTCAGCCGATCTCAAGGTAATATAAATCAAAATAAATACTTTTGTTTATATAGTATGATATATATCATATGTATGTTTCTGCCATGAGAATATTAATATTTGTGTTTTTGCAGAATCGAAGTGACGCTAATACCAGAAATTGGAAAAAACTGCGAGCTCCACATATTACAGGCCGAACTCCTTTCACTGTACTTCAAAATGAATTTGTAAGTGTTACCAAGATTTTTACAACAGAATTTTTAGATATATCCGTTGCCCGTTAGTAAAATCAATGTTGTGAAATTTGTTGCGATATAAAGGAAAAATCTTTGACAATGATACATAAATTAAATCCACTTAAGTGTAACGAAATGAAGATTTCAGTATTAAGTTTATTCCTTCTTGGTGCAATTTTTATATTTCTGTTCTGATTCTGATTTTGTTTTATTTTATTTTTTGAATGCTGATTAGTCAGAGAAGGAGGTCGATGAATGCGACATTATTGAACTTTACAAGCGCACGCATTATACGGTGAAAGGTGGTTGGTCAAGTGTTGAGGCGGGAGAAAACTGGGTAACTAACTAACTAACACATGCCTTTTATAATTCAACTTCGCTAATGATCATGTTATTATTATTATACTTACATCGATGTGTTTTTAGGACGAGATGATAGCAATGAAAGAAAAGTACGTCGAAAAAGGGATTGAGATCACAGAACAGGAGATAGCAATTGAAGTTCTTAGCCATGCCTCTGGTTATATCAAAGGCATTGGTTATGGACCGGAACCTCCAGGAAAACGCCCTAATTCGAACACCCAACTACTGCAAAAGGAACTGGCAGACACTCGAGGAAAGCTATAGGAGTCGGAAGGTCAAGTGACGGAGCTCAAGAATGAAGTCGGTGATTTGAAAAATCAATTGACTCAGCAAGGCGAGTGCATCAACAAGCTTATGGCCTTCATGAGAGCAAATGAGTCTGCTTTGGGTGGGACCTGATCCTTTATATTACACGTAAGTCAGAATTTTCAGTTTTAATTTTGTGAACTTTGTATAGTGTTTCTTTGATGGTTTGATTATAAACTAATTTAGTATAAATTTCAAATATGCAGGCGGTCTGATCCCACAATTATTTTTGTTTGGCAATGTTGACATGTGGAAAAAGTTTTGCTCAAGTCTTGCTTTATGAACTAACTATTTTGGTTTAGTTTATGCTTCGAGGTCCTTGTTTTCAATATTCAAGTACACTGGTTATCTAATTTGGTGTGTGTTCTGTGGATATTTCAAGTTAATATTTTGGTTAGTTGCAAGTGTTATGGTGTATGTTCGAAATCGTCTAAGAAATATTTTGTAATATTCTTATCATTATATTGTAATGATAAATTCTCTTTTGTTTTCATTTTAATCGTTATGATATTTATTTCTTACAAAAGACTAATGACAAATTAATGTAGGACAATTTATGTCGTCATGAAAATAAATAATCAAATCGTGTTCACTCAATTATTACAACTTTAGCGTCACATAAGTATTTCAAATTTGTCACTTTAATAAATTATGACAACTTGTTTTATCACATAATACTTTGAACTTGTCACTTAAACTAAATCATTTATGATGATTGGTTTGTCACCATATGTACCCATTAGATCATCATCGAACAAATACCTTTCGTGATGATTATAATATTCGTCATAAATTTCTAGTTTTTTCGTGACAAAATACTTCGTCACCTTTCATAGTAGATGGTGACACATTGGTTTGTCATTGTAAATATAGATGTTTAGTGACGGTTAATATTGCGTCACTATAAAACAAATCTATCCTGACGAATAACATTATATTTGGTAAATGTTTAATACTTATCATGACAATATTAGCGTCATTATAACCCAAAAAACAATTGTCACCGTAGTTATGTTTGTCACGAAAAGTTTGTTTTCATGACAAATTAAGTGTTCGTCATTGAAAATGGTAACATACGGTGACAAAACCGATCTTCTGATGACGATTTTTCAATCACTTACGTGACGAATTCCGCGTCACCAAATAGTATCATCTATGATGACAATTTACATGAGCGTCATCGAAATCGAACATTTAGTGACGCGCTACCAAAAATTGTCACTTTCACCAATGGTGACAGCAATACTATGACAACCTCTTTGACGCTCAATTTTCGTCACCGTTTCTCTTCAGTGACGAAAAAATAGACTTTTAGTGACGAAATGTATCATCATCGAACATCAAATTTATTGTAGTGAAAGGTTATTCAAGCGACAAACGAAGTGTGTCAAGTGTGAGATGGATGACTATGTATCTAAGTCGTTTGAAGAGGGATAACTTTATTCGGCTATGGCTCGATTTTTCGAGACATGATGATTTGGAGTTCAAGATTTATGTGTTGTTAGTTCAGACTACTTAATCATGCTACCACTGGGGTTATACGTGCTTTGCATGTCAAATGTGCTAACTTTTCACATTACTTTTGAATCTCGTTCTATGTATGAAAAATGGACTTTGTAATTTTGTGTTAGAATTGTTGTGGTTTTGTGTCCAAAATCGGATGACGTGGAATAACTCGATTGTGCCACGTCATCCGATATTGGAAATAAAATCACAAAATTCTGGTAAAGAGGGTAAACTGCAAATCGCGCATAGTTCGTATGACATTTTATCTAAAAAAATAGTTTGTATGGTAAACTGTGAAAACGACTATAGTTTGGGGGCAAAAAGTTTTTTTCCCCAAAATTTTAAAAGTCATGTAAACTAGCAAAAACTATTGAATTCAGGTTTATACTCGTCCTGTTGCCGTGTCTACAAATGAACATAACTCTTTAAGTTTTACAAAATAATTACATAGAAACATGAAAATGATTTAGGAAACAAAACCAGACAGGCTCCAAGCAGTAGAATAACAACGAAAAATAATCGGGAATTTTATTCATCTGGGCTCCAGAAGTGTAACACTCATTTCATTTGTCGAAATTGTTGCATTTGAACTAACTGAAGTCTCAGCATTTGGTATAATATCTCTGCCAGTGAAAAATCCAGGCTGTTTGGATTGCGGCAAAACGCCATCGTTTACCAGCATCATAACCACAGATGACATGTTTGGCCTGTCTTCAGGACATTGTTGAACACATAAAAGACCAACCTGGATTGATCTTAATGCTTCTGATAAATAGCAAGGCTTCTCAAGATTAAAACCGATCAATTCCGACGATCGTCCTTCCTTGTAAAGCATCCATGCCTGTTCAAAATTGAATCATAATCAGGGGTATTTGTATTTTTTTTAATACTGGTATTTGTAGTATGATTTTTTTTTAATTCCTAGGATGCAAGAAAAACTTACATGACCAAGAAGGTTGAGATTGTGGTCTCTATGAGAAAACCCCCTGTTTCTTTTGCCACTCACAATCTCAAGCACTAAAACACCAAAGCTAAATACATCCGATTTCACGGAGAACAGGCCATCGACTGCGTATTCTGGGGACATATATCCGCTGCATTTCAAGTATTTTGTTTTAGCTGAAAACTTAATTAAAACCAAAAAGTAAGTGCGCGTGCAATAAATAATACATACTATGTTCCTACTACTCGTCTTGTGTTGGCTCCAGTCTCGTTCCCTCCAAAACTTCTAGCCAATCCAAAGTCTGAAATCTTTGGGTTCATTTCGGAATCTAGCAATATATTGCTGGCTTTGAGGTCTCTGTGGATAATCCGGAGACGAGAATCTTGATGTAGGTACATTAGGCCACGAGCAACACCATTGATAATGTTGAAGCGCTTAGGCCAGTCTAATAATGTGCTTTTTGTTGGATCTGCCAAATAATTGGGACATACTAATTTGTATTCTTTTTTCTCATATCATACAATAATTATGCATTGAAGTATACCAATAATTTTGCTGAAGATAAGTGATTAATTGTGGATTGTTTAGTAAAAAATGAAAGTACAATCAAAACGGAAATATCACTCTTACCGAACAAAATTAATTCGAGGCTTTTGTTGGTCATGTATTCATAAACCAACATGTTTTCTTCGCCTTGAATGCAGTAACCTAGAAGCTTCACTAGATTCCGATGCTGGAGTTTGGCGATACAAATTACTTCATTCTCGAACTCRTCTACTCCTTGAAGTGAAGTTTTTGATAGTCGTTTTACAGCAATTTCGTGTCCCTCTTCTAGCAGGCCCTGATATTCGAATTTTTACCAATATCACCGATATTCATGTATAACAATATCGACTCATCATCATATATATGCATTTTTGCTTCAGCTTATAGTAGTCATTAGTTCTTTACCTTATAAACAGGTCCAAAGCCACCCTCTCCAAGCTTATTGCTGATCGAGAAATTATCCGTGGCTTTAGTTAGAGTGTGCAAGTCAAACAATGGTAGCTCTAAGTCTTTGGTATGATTTTGATCATTAGGACTATTCACAATATTGTTGATTCTCACCCCGCCTGTAACGCGGGAGGATAATATACCAAGTGAGTTGAAGAAAAAATCATATAACACAAGATAACTCATTTATAAATATTACCTCTTATTCTCAGGCGTCGACGAGCAATTTTCTTCCTCCTGTGGTAATACAAAATCAAGCTCAGCCCTGTCAGAACTACTACCACCACTGGCAACAAAATTACTATTATAAGTGTTTCTTGCTTCCTTTCTTTCCCGTTCGATTCCTCAGAAATATTTACTGACAAAGAAAAAGAATAAAAGCTGCATTAATATTTATCTTCCTTGAAAAACCTTCAAGAGCATGTTCCTTCTCCAATTTCCACTTCCATGGTCACAACATTATTTTGATGATAAGAGAGTGCTTGCAAACACTTAAAAAAAAAAAAAAAGTCAGCCAAGAAGGTTAACTTACCTGTTTGGTCTTGGATTATTTACCCGGATTGGAGTTTCGAAAGTTCAAATCCTCAAACAAACATACCCTTAAAATCCAAATTATAAACCCTACCTACTAACCTATTCAATTTAATTTTAAAAAATACAACATTCCCTTTTTTTCTCAATTAACCCTAAGAATTTTACAATTCATTTGGACTTTCATAATCCAAGTCATAGTAAAAACCAGTCAAGGCTGTTTATGAGCTTTTTCGGCCTAATCAGTTACCAAGAGGTATAAAGAAGCTGATTGGAGGTGAATAAGTTATGAACTCCTCCAAGCAGGCCCTAAGATAAGCAGAACAAAAACTACACCAGCATGAAACTGCAGAAACATAATCCTTCTTACCCATTTCAGATGAAGCCATTCTGACATATAAATCTTGTCCGTCTGCAGACATCTCTTTGATATCAACAAGCTCATCAAACCAAAGCAGGCATCCACTTGGACCTCTTATATCTAAACTCGAATAAGCCATACAAGAACAGTTCATTAAGCACCAACCCTTACACTCTTCAAGATTCATACTCCGGTTAAACAGCGAACGTTTTGCGTCCGGCAATTTAATACCCGAATACTTCACAAAACCCTCGCCGGCTTGACAACTCAACGGTGTCCTTCGGACACACCCGTTTGACCAATCCGCCCTGCCCCAACCATCTGCATCTCTCGGTAAAAATTTGTTACTTAAACACCCACAAACGGGAACGTTATCAACGTTACAACTTCCATATGCGCCACACAATCCATAAGTATCACAATTATCCACCGGATTAGTCAAATAAACGACCCAGCCTTGGGTTCGATTAACCCATACCCACCTCTGTGCAACACCACTTAGACTCAGTCTCAGCCTTGTGATAACTGAGCTATTATGAACCTCATTATGATAGTACACCTCTCTCTCATTCATAACTAGTTCGAAACTGTAAATAGAACTTTTTTGCAAGTTTCCACTAAAGATGAGACCATTCCAGGGTCCAAGTCTGGACAGCTCAACTTCACCCCTTTTTGTGTAACCTTGTGGATAACCTGTGAAATCACAACGTTAAGAGTAAACGTAAATAAAATTTAAATTAAAGAAAAAAAAATAAAAGAAAGAACCTGTAGGATCAATATGAGTTGTAAAGTCTCCCGGTGAAGGATCATCGTTGCTTTTCCACGACGAGAGATAATACTCTTGATGAGCCGCGAGATTCCAACCGAGCTTCATCCCTGGTAAAAACGTGTCGGTCGGATAATCAAAACTCTGCCATAGGAAATTCGATGGGTATTCGTTATCCGTGACGACAAGATTTCCCGAGTCGAGCAAGTGCGCGATGGGGTTTCGCACGGTGGCCGATGATGTATTATTAGTGGACCAAACAGTATCGTTAGTCTCGTTTACAAGAACTATGATTCCCTGATTGATGACTTTTAACACGCCCGACGTATTCGTTACTGGAGTTTCTCTGTTGGCAACCCACACTACGGTTTGCGGATTGATTTTCCCGTACCAAATGCCCACGTAACGATTCCTGGAGTTTCCCGGGCTGAAAAACCCGAGTTCGAAAATCCCACCGGGCGAAAGCAGAGTATCACCATCTCTAAGAACCTGAGTAGTGTTTAAGGTGTCCATTATTTCTGCAAAGGGCATTGTGTGGGTGGACAATAATGTAATGACAAGTAAAGAGAGATTGCATCGGTCTGATATGATTTTCATTGTTGCCGTTTCGTTGTTAGAATTTGATTTGCATTCCTATATCTCACTTGGGTTTCTAAAGGTTCAAACATATTTCAATGCATGAATGTTATCTTGGCGTCTAAAATGATTGGATTCACACTTAGTTTCTTGAGTCTTGGGTTGCCGCTGTTGGAAAGTCTTGCTACGGCCCACACAAAATTAATTAGGATACATTATTAGAACTCTTCAGAGTAGTTGTTTATTTTTTAAGCTAACTATTGTTTTGTTCATGACAAGTTGACAACAAAAGCACTATTCCAAGTCAATTGAATGTCCTTATGAAGATATCAGAAATGACCTCCAGCCATCGTTTTTGAAAAACTTTCCAAATTTAAAGGATTATTTTGATCTCCAGCCAAGTCAATTGAATGTCCCAGGCTTGGAATAAAATAATGCCAAAACATTGAATAAAAATGCTTAGAATGGAAAACTTTTGACCAACGATTAACACTTAGAGCATCTCCAATGAAATAGTGTTAATTGAACATATGTGACAAATGAAATTGATATTTTATAAAAAAAATTCTCCAATGCATCAACGTATGTTATATATGTAATAATTTATTTTATTTATTTTTAGAAAAAATAAAGAGAGAAAAATAAAATGATTGAATGATATATTTAAAATTAATTGTAGACATTGTCAAGAGCAATGTCTATAATAAACATTGCTCTTAACAATGTCAAGCATTTAATGTGCCACATAATTATTTTATGCCATGTATCAATTTTCTCAATTTCAACATTATTGAATTGGAGATGCTCTTATAAAGTTAGAGGCAATAGTAATTCTTACAAATACTTTGCAAGACTTTTTTTCTTACAAATACGCAAGACTTTTTTTTTTTTCTTTCCATAGTAACTTCAAAATAATAATTAAATTAGTTCCATCTCTCCAACACAAGTAGATATAGTTAAAACTAGAAAATAAAGGCGGTGCGTTACAACATTGTTCTGAAAACCGGACCGGTATGGTGACCGGTTCCCGGTTGAACCGGTCGAACCGGCCGGTCCGATCCGATTTTTAGAACCATGCGTTACAGCCTTCGCCAACGAAAACTTGGAGCAATAATTATAGTTAATATATATTTTTTTAATAACAATAATAATTCATATATAATTGTAACAAACAATGTGAAATTACATTCATTGTTTCTAGAAAACTTTTCAATTTGGTTGTGAAAAACCTTCTTACCAAATTAGAATTCCATTCTTCCAAGAAACATTGAGAATGTTGGAGAAAATGGACTTGATATAGTTATATATGGTAGTTTTGACAAAATATTTTAAATGTAGACGGGTTGTTAGTTTTGAAAACGGACGTCAAATTCTTAATATACGTTTCAAGTAGATTATTGAGGTATATTTACTTTCACAAATCTATGTTCAGGTGATGTCAAAATGCAGTTTTAACATCCATTTGGTGAATTGTGCAACGCAGGAATCACCAAAATCATCCTAATAGAAGTAATTCTTGTTACAGTCGAATAAGTATAAAAAAAGTCGTATCATTCTCTTTGTTTAAAGCCTTTTGCTACCCGCTTAGATTTATACTTATCAATCGACCTATTAACTTTATACTTTCTCCTTATAACCCACTTGCATCCTAGGGGCTTATTGCATGGGGAACATCAGCTAACTCCCATGCATGATTCTGCATATATAATTGAATCAATCTCAGCATTAATTGCTTCCTTCCACATAGAAGCATCAATCAATCTCAGCTTCCTTCCACATAGGAGCACCAGGACTAGAAAATGCTTCTTGAATGGTACGAGGTTCATTATCTAGCAAGTAGATCATGAAATTTAGACCAAACGTTTTAGCTGTCCTAGCTCTTTTACTGTGCATTGGTTTATCATCATCACTGTCTTTGTGATGCATCGTGAACTACAAGATCTTTTGTTAGAACGATCACCATTTCATTTGCTTCATCTTCAGCATCACGAGATCTTTTAGTAGAACGATCACCATTTCATTTGCAAGGATAAATGTGTTCAAAGAATACTACATTTTTTGACTCAGTGGTTGTTCCTTCAACCACATCAAGTCTATCAAACTTGTGTACTAGGAACCTATACGTAGTGCTATTATGCGCATATTCAATGAAGATACAGTCGACTGTTTTAGGTCCTATATTCATTTTCTTCGGCTCTGACACTCTTACCTTAGCGAAGTATCCCCACACTTTGAGGTAACTATAAGCAGGAACTTTACCTTTCCATAACTCGTATGGTGTCTTATTCTTTTCATTGTGGGTACCTTATTCAAAATATGGTTAGTAGAAATGATCGCCTCCCCCCACATATTCGAGGGTAACCCTGAAGTGATTAACATAGCGTTCATCATTTCTTATAGGGTTCGATTCTTGCGTTCAATGACGCCATTGATTCCGGTGAATATGGAGTAGTGGTTTGATGAATTATGGTATGTTCAATACACAACTATTGAAACAGTGAAATATACTCTCCACCTCGATCATTTTGAATTGTCTTAATCCGAGTGTTCAATTGATTTTCAACTTCATCCTTCAAAGTTCTGAAAGCATCAATTGCTTCATCTTTGCCTTTGCCACTTAACAAATAGACATAACAAATTATTGCGCAATCATCAATAAAAGTACTTCTTGTCACCTCTAGGTTGAAAAAGTTTCATATCACATATCTCGGTGTGAATTAACTTTAGAGGTACAAAACTCTTTCTACCAAATGAAAAGATACTTTTGGCATCTTAGCCTCAGCACAAACCTCACTTTTGTGTTTTAAGTTAAAATTGACATTTGATTGTAAATTTACATTTACCAGTTTTATTGGATGTTGCCCCAATGCTAGGATACTCATTTTCCAAATAAGCACATAAGTCAAAGAATTATGACTTCTCATAATCTTTCTTTGAATTTCGAACTTTACATGAATTTCGCAAATTCAATACTCTTATGAGATCATCCATCCCTTGTTAGCTATCTCAATATCCATTTTACTTGACCAATAAGGCCACATTTTCCACCGTTGGAAAATCTAAGTGATACGAGAAGCTTCAATGATTAGATTTCAAGATTTGATTCATAAATTATATCCAAATTTAACTCACACTTAAATTCATAAATTTTACCAAAACAATGAGTACAAATTTGTATGTTTATAGAATTTATAAACCGAACCAGATCAATATTAAAATTACATTTTAATAAATTTGAAATCCAATTCAAAAATTAGCGCCACAGTATATTATAAATCTAGTTTTATTATAAATCTAGTTCAAAACTAGATTTAAGGCAATATTAATACTTAGCCCAAACATAAGAGCAGAAGCCCATAACTACATTGAGGATCAAGTTTCTGCTGTGAGGGCGAGAATTTTCTTTTCAATTGTTAAGCTTTAAGCCCCACCAAATGTAAATACTAGGCTTACTACTAAGGCCCAAAAAGGTTTGAATAAGTCTTCAGATCTCAGTCCAAGACTAATGGCCCAAACTAGGATTTGAAATCGAGTCCAATAAGAACCAACAAAAGCCCAATACTTAATTATGTAGCCCAATCATATAAGCTTGTTGGGCCAAGCTTGTTGTTCTCAACTGAAGGCAGAGCCGCCATTAACAGGCTTCAACAAAACTCAAGGTTTTCCCTATTCAGAATAGATCGACAGGATGCCTTCGTCGCCACTAGCGTTTGGACAACTTAAAATCGCCGTGAAAGCCAGCAATTAAATCCGGTGACCATCGACCTTTGCCATCTCAACAGGCTACCCTCACCGCCATCACGCTGAAAATTGACCGTCGCGAGGACGGTGACAATGGTGTTGGTGTGTAAAACTAAGAAATCAGACAATCCCAATTGATAATACATAAAGTCTGAAAGCAATTAATTGATTTCAATTCTTCGATGCGCCAAAGCTCAATAGATGGGTTTGAATTGGTGGGTATTTGAAGACGGCGAGTCCATGAAGTTAATCTTAGCTAATAATGTTGTGTAGATTTCAGTAAGACTGAGAATACAGTTTTTAGACTCGAGTATCATCTGATCAGCCCAACTCCCATTTAATAAATAAAAAAAATATCAATTTTCTATCACACACGAACACATGCACAACAAGTGTGCTCTTCCCACCTCCAGATTCCGGCCGTCACTACTGATGAGATATTTTTTTACAAATCTTATATCGTTGTAATTGTCTCGTCTCTTTCGTTCCAAATTCGCAATTGGATTTTAACATCCAATTTACGGCGATTCACCGAGCGAAATTTCGATAAAAAAAAATAATATCACAAAATCGAGTAATTGTCTCATTTCACTCTACAAAACTGGAAATTCAACCAAAAAAGAAAGAAATCGCCGGAAGAAAAAATAAAATCTGCCCAATTTTAATTATTACAAAATTAGTTAAAAGTATCACAGATTCAAGTAAAAGTATCACAAAATCGAGTAAAAGTAACACATGTTATATTTTATATTTTTTTATAAAAAAAAATCAAAGTATCATAAGAATATTGTTAAATTATTACGAAATATAATTAAAATATTACATATTTTATAATTTAATTCTTTTACTTACATATGTGCCTATTACATTTAAATAATTAAATGTATTAAAAAATTTTGGTCGCGTATCACAAAATATATTAAAAGCATTGCATATTTTCCAATACTTGTACATTGTACTACATTTTGTAATAAATGTGTTTTGTGATACTTTTAATATTTTTTCTGATACTTTTAATATATTATTGTAGTGTGATATAAAAACTCACATTTGGAGGGCGGCTGGAGGCAAGGCATTTTTTTTTTTTTTTTTTATAGTTAGGGTTAGGGGATGAGTGGGTTAACGCGGATTGAGTAGTGAGCGAGTTGGATAAACGGGCATAATAAAAAATAATTTTATATTATAAAATCGGTCTTAACTAAGTATTTGCCATATTAAATTATACCAAATATGAATTTTTTAGAAAACAATCCTTTTCATATTAAATTGTTCAACCTTGTGATCAACATTCAAGGAACTCATCATCATTATTTTAGATTTTGGGAAATCTTGGCCCTGGGAAGCTTACAGAAAATCTTATACTCAATTCAATGAAAACTTTTTTAATCAAGGTACACCTCATTTGTATCAACAAGTTCATTATATAATTACAAACACTATCCCTATAGTAGATCTCATTACCGAAAGGCGTAGTAACTGTTGGAAAATAATAAGAGAAAATTATTATTTTCTTATACTTTTTATCCAAATGATATTTGGATAATAAAAGCTTGTAACTCCAATTTTAATGGAGAGATAGTGATGGTATGTAACATCAAATTCAATTAGTATCCACCCACTACTCTTTGTTAGTAAGCTTAAAGGTCATATGTTAGCCAATATAAAAAGACTACCACTACAACAATCATGACAAGAACAAGAACAAACCCACAATTCCACATTCTAGAATAAATGATGCATGTTGATCAAATGTTCCTTGGTTTCTTACATTTTGGTGATAGAATCCGAGCATAATTATCAGTTCGCTGGAGACGAAAGGTAATCCGTTTTACCCGTCTTATCTTGGGAAACAAACGTCCAAAATAACGGAGGAATCTGTTTTAAGAAAAAACGTGTTGAACACGTGATTCACGTTTTAATATATATACGTTTCGATTGAAATTTTTACGTTGTAAAAATGATTGACGATTTGTACCTATTCAATTTATAATAATTATTATTTTGTGAAAGTTTCCCTACAATCTTAAAACAGATTTTTGTTATCTTCTAAAACAAATTAAGAAATCAATTGGCAATAATTGATAAATATTTGATATATTGCACTATGAATTTATTGGGATCAATGAGATCAACTGTACTATTGTACAACAATTTGCATACAACAAAATCTCTTGGAAAAATCATTTTTGAGATTCATGTTGGTATTTTATCCTTACATTACAGTTTATGAGAATTGTTTTTTGCAAATCAAAAACTTTTGTTCTAAGGGTGGTAGCAATGGTGGGTTTTTACATTGGGTTTAAACCTCAAAAGCAAGCTTTTAATATTTTTTACCATTGTGAATTTAACTTTTTAGTATGAATAGTAAATACTGGGTTGGTAAGTACCAACCCAACTTCTAATTGTGTGTGAGTTGAAAGTGAGACCTATAAAAATTTGTTTGTGGGTTTATGATTGTGAGTGGAGATTTTACAAATATTTATTTTTTTGTTATTGATGTGGCAATGATGTGTCACTGTGAATCCCAACATAAAGTTGAATTTAGAGGTTTATTACTACTACCACCCTAACATGTAAAAAAAAACTGGGATGAGACTTATAAGAGAGAAATAAAAGAAATATTGAGAAAACGATGAAAACCGCATCATAGAAACCAATTATTTTGGTTCATACTTATGGAATCACAATTTGTGTTTGATATTCGAAACAAATTAAAATTGGACCTGGACGTGCGCGACAGTCCGGTCACGGCGGAGGCGGCCATGGTAGCTAGTTTTCTTGTGGTGGCTTCCGACGATGGTTGCGGCCAATCGGGGCAGCTATCAAACGCGTTGACGATGGTGATGATCTGGCCCAAAAACCGTCAAGGAGGCTATTAGCAAAGAACGGGGTCAGGCAATTGCCGTCGGCGATGGTGCAGCACCGTCGTTGCTCTTTCGATGAGTGTCGGTTTACAGCTGAGAGTCCGACGCAGTCCTGCTGCTGCGGAAAAAATGGGTTGCTGGCGAATCGACGATGATAGATCGGATCCGAGTAGGGTCATGCTAGCTTCCACCGTGGATAAATTGTTGGCCTCGGTTACCTCCGGTGAATGAGCGTGTGCCTTCCAGCTACACCACTGTCCACATCAACGGCGATTCAGTAGAGGTGTGAGCCCACAACTGGATCTGGGAGGCGCCGGTGGGCGTTGACAGAGGATGTGTAGTGCGCACCGGTAAGGCGACGGCCTGTCAAAATTCTTGGGTCGGCGACCGTGAGGGTGGTGATGCTGCTGGAGGCAACGGTGGAGGATCCGATTCTACTGGAGCTGACCGCACCAGCGAAGGCGATGGCCCATTAGTTCTCCGTGAATCTGGCTGCTTAGTTGATGATGTTGAACAAAGGGTGCTTAGTGACCTGAGTTTTGATGTTAAGGGGAGCTTTTTGATTTTGTTGCAGGTTCGTTCCGTCAAGGACGACTGTTCAATTTGAAGAAGAATGGGGTCTGATGGCCCTTGCTGGGTCATAACATGTTTGGGCCTAATTAATGGGACAAGCTATTGAAAGAAAAAAAAAATTGAAAAAAAAACACTCTTTGCCACCTTTACTTGTGGCGTTTTTATGGTTTGCAACTTAATGTTTTTTTGTTGTTATTAACAACCCAAAGTATGAGTTTTGCTCTTTGCAACCTTCAGGCTATTTTTCACTCAAAAAATAGTTGAATCGAAGCACGTAAACCTCATGCTCCATTCTAAAAACATGAAAACATTGCCAACATAATAATTGGTGATGAGGCATGAGGTTTACGTGCTTCGATTCAACCATTTTTTGAATGAAAAATAGCCTGAAGGTTGCAAAGAGAAAAACCCGCATACTTTGGGTTGTTAATAACAACAAAAAAAATATTAGGTTGCAAATCATAAAAACGCTACAAGTACAGGTGACAAAGAATATTTTTCCGCAAAAAAATATTAAAAGAATGTTAGTGCTTGCCTGATCTTCTTGTGAACAAGCAAGGAAAATTGCAAAGGCTTATGTTTTGGGCCTTAAAATATTGAACCCAATTTGTTAATTAAAAGGTTGAAATTTGATAAAATCCAATCGAGATTAAATCTTGGCTTTGATTTGGGCCAAGTATTAATTTTGCTTGGGTTCAATAATTAAATGATTAACTTAAGTTTAGTTTTGGGTTAGATAAGTTTTGGGCCTAATTTATGAATTGGGTGTTGAAATTTATTAGGGTATAAATTTGTACTATGTGTTTGAGTAAAATTTATAAAGTTTAATGTAAATTATTAAATTTGGATCAAATAGTGGTATTGGAATATGTTATTCTAATTGACCGCTTTGAATCTAAGCATGGTTATTAACTAATGATCCTTTGAGTTTAATGAAATTCAGATGTATATGAGATACTAATTTCTTGTTTAGAAATTTAGTCATGAGTATGTCGTTGTAAAGGAATATCAAAACGAAAGAGTTTAACTTTTTATAATGGTTGTTGAACCAAAAGTTAACAAATCGATAAATTATTTGATTAACTTATTTGAGACTTGTTAATTATAATACTCCATGGAGATTAATTAACTTGAATTATATATTAACATTTCATGAAAACAAGTATGAGACTTGTGTTGAAATTATTGAGAAACAAATAGTGAACCACTTTATATAAGTCACTAAAGTGTGTGATTTTAATACATGGTGGAAATGTGGGGGGTGTCTTGCTAAAGTTGCAATACTTACACCCAAGAAAGTTAAAATGTTTGGTTTCAAGGTTATACTTATAATGATAAATTATAAGTAATGAGAAGCTCTTGATCACATTTAGACAACTACTATCTTTTAATGTTATCGTTATTGACTACTGAAGTCAAAGAACAACTGAATGGATTTATTAACCAAACATTTGAATTGAGAGGTAGTTGTAAAGTCATAAAGAGAAATGTGACTTAAGCCTCTGAAAAATGAGTTGATATACAATGGGAAACCCAACCTAATTGACTGGAGATCCCAAGATTTAGGTTCAAAGGGACAACCTAATTGTATAAAGACTCGTAGCATCACTATGGGGGAAGTTATTCCTTATCCATGATTTAAATAGTGATATTTGTGGAGAGAGGATAAGTATTGGCTTTTAATGATTCTTGCATCGGAAAGCCGAGTATAGTAATGTCTTCTACTTATAATAAAGAATCACCTATGTGAGAGAGAAGTGGGGCCGCTTCGAAGAGAATTATGTGAGGCTCAACTCTTAGAACCTCTTGCAGAACCAGACGTATGTTCAGGATCATGAATGAAAATAACTATAAGAACTGAAATATGCTTGGGAGAATCTTGTGCGGGTATATCATCGTTTACATAAACGACATAACAGTTCAAAGACATCACGTCTATTGATCAACCATTAAAGTAAATATACTTTCACAAGGGAAGGTTCAAAGGGTAACACCTACCTATCTTATGCAGGGTTCAACTGTTGGGTTTTATCACCAAATACTCCTTAGTCGTAATTTTCTTCATGTGGGGGATTGTTAAAAATAATGAAGAAAATTATTATTTTCTTATACCTTTTATCCAAATGATATTTGGATAATAAAGGCTTGTAACTCCAATTTTAATGGAGAGGTAGTGATGGTATGTAACACCCAATTCAATGAGTATTGAATTGTGTAACCACTCTACTACTCTTTGTTAGCAAGTTTAAAGGTCATATTTTAGCCTATATAAAGAGGCTAACACTACAACAATCATGACAAGAACAAGAACAAACCCACAATTCCACATACTAGAATAAATGATGCGCATTGATCAAATGTTCCTTGGCCTCTTGCATTTTGGTGATAAAATCTGGGCATGATTATCAGTTCACCGGAGATGAAAGGTAATCCGGTTTATCCATCTTATCCTGGGAAGTCCAGAATAGGGGATGGATCTGTTTTAAGAAAAACGCATTGAACACGTGATTCGGGTTTTAATATATATGCGTTTCGATTGCAATTTTTACGTTGTAAGAATGATTGACGATTTGTATTAGAATATATTTCTATTCAATTTATAATTATTATTTTGTGAAAGTTCCACTACAGTAATCTCTTAAAACTATACTCTCTCAAGTTTGTTTTACAAATCACCCCTCAAAAGGTGCAATTTGTAAAATAAAAGCATTGCAAAGGACGTATTTGTAATTTCTTGTTATCAGAGGAGTGATTATCCCATATTTTATGATAGAATTTTGAGAGGCCTTTCTTTTTCTATCATCAACTGCTTTGATTTTACCTCGACAAAGAAAGAAAAATAAATTCACTACTCTAAGCAGATTTGGTATTTTGTTCCTGTGATTAGATAGTACCTTCTATTTGTCGAGAACAAGATTAAACATTTCTTTTGATCTCATTGATCATTGATTTGTACACGTGAGCTTTTTTATTAGATTGCATTGCTCGTTAAGTTAGCACAAAATTTCTCCCCTTTTAGGAAGCTCAGGACTTTCTGAATTAGACATGATATCATTTTTGTGCTTTCGAGAGAAATGCACGTTTCTGCAATAGACAACCAACATCTTGGTTTTAGGAACTTCCATTTTTTTCACCAACGTTTCTAGAAAACCATCTACAACAACTGAGATACTTTGCAAGTTATTTCTAACAACTTAAAAAAATAAAATAAAGAAAAATAGCGTTATATACAATGCCACGACTGAATTGAGGGCAAATATCGTGTCATGCAGACTCACATTCAAATGACGCGCATATTGAGAGATCTTCTCAAAGAGAAAAATCTTTCATATTTAATATCTTAGTATGTCTGCAAGCTGATTTTTGGTTTTGACATACTCCATGTGAATAGTGTCTTTCTCAACCAAATCTCATATAAAGTAATTTCGAATATCGATGTGTTTTGTACAAGAATGTTGAACTGGATTCCTAGAGATGCCAAAACCTTCCTACAGTTACATACTCAGACTCCGTTGAAGACAATAACACAAAATTTTGTTTTCGACTAAACCAAAAAACTAAATTATCTTCAAAACAAAAACATGCACCAGTCGTACATTTCACTGTTTTAATCGATAAAAAGCGCGCGCGTGTTTGTGTGTAAGAGAGTTAAATATAAATCAGTGGGAATAAAAGAACATAAGTTTAAAATTTTGTCTATAAGAATAATTTATTCTTATAATCGAGCCAACGATGTGAAAATCTTTACTAATCAGAACTTCATTTTAATGATTACAAAAGTCATAATCCACTAAATAAATATAAACTAAAAACTCCTAAAAAGTGAATATGATCTAAATAAGTACAACTCTTTAAAAAATTTAAGATTCACAATCACAAGATTGAGTTTTCACGAATATTGTAAAAATAATGGAAGAAAACAATTTCAACTCCGGGATGCTATCGTGGATGCCGAAAAGCATTTATAGTTGCATTCCTAAATACGAAAATTTGCAGCAAGAATAAATATGCTCTCAAACATTTTAGTTTCAGTATTTCTCTCTGAATGCATGAGACGTTTTTAAGCAATCTCTCAACTTTATATAAGCACAACTTGCTTGTAAAAGAGACCTACAAAATAATAAAAAAAAGATATATACAATATATAACAAGTAAATATCATTAGTAAGGAAATTAAACTAAATTTTTGCAGTTCTAATACTATTTACTAGCCTAAAATTGTCTTCTACTCTAAGTAAAGAAATATACATAATATATTGTAGATAAATATTAATATAAAGAATATAAAATAAAATCTTAGACTCCTAAATAATAAATATTACAATCTACGGTTTCTATACTAGAAAAAGAGAATTGCAATCTAATCCAATACTAAATAATATACATGATAATTCCAAAAATCATAAATATCAAATCTTTCCTAAATAATGAAATCTTGGCAAGAAAGTCAAAATATTAAATAAGACAAAATAAATCATTAATTACTAAATCAT
Organism: Phtheirospermum japonicum; assembly: GCA_014905375.1. Lineage (NCBI taxonomy): Eukaryota > Viridiplantae > Streptophyta > Magnoliopsida > Lamiales > Orobanchaceae > Phtheirospermum > Phtheirospermum japonicum. Next base: position 135,820 of record BMAC01001118.1, read on the forward strand.
ATATTTATAAAAATACGTGACTCAACAATTTTCAACATATAATGAGAAATTTTCTTACTTTTTCGAACATAAAATAACCAAATTCTTACAATTTCGTTCATAAAGTAAAAAATTAATTAAGTATTTTTTTTTTCTTTGGCTACCACATCAAGTAAGAATTTGTTATCTTCAATTAAAAAATCATCTATCGTTGTATTAAGTAAGAAATACATAACAATATTTTCCTATCAAGTAAAAGAAAATTGAAAAAAAAATTGTGTTTAATAAGTAAGAAATACATAACAACATTTGCACATCAATTAAGAATTTTTTGCAATCTAGTAAGAAGTTTTTGGACAGAAATTTCTTTTTCTGTAAAGAAAGAAAATCTCGCCGGAAAATTTTCCGACAAGTTATTATTTTTTTTTCAGTTATGGTGTTGTGGTATTTTTTATGTTATAATTTTGATCTAAGTAACAAAAATGAAAGACTATTTAACTTAAAATTTGATACATGACTAACTAAGCAAATATACACCTTTATTTGAAAGATTACTTGACAATTTCCTTGTTTTGTTTCGTTTCGTTTTCCTTGTAGAAAATTGTGACCTTTGAATTCCAACCACAAACCGCGTATATAGCGTTGTCCATACTCGAAGCTCAGAAAGCAACGTCAAGCTTTTATGAGACTCCTCTAATTGCATCTAATGCCGTGGGGACTCTGGCAAAATTCAGTCATCAGGTCATATTTCGGACCATCAACTATGCATTGAACTTTCAGAAAACGAATTCCAAATTTCCTTAAGCTTGTGTCCGTACATCAAATCCTAACAATGAAAACCATATCGGATGGATACCATTTCTCATTACTTTTCATAATTATATTGTTATCCACCCAAAGAATGACCACCTCAGCAACGGACACCTTAAGCACTGCCTCGATTCTTAGAGATGGCGATACTCTGGTTTCGTCCGGTGGATACTTTGTGCTCGGTTTTTTCAGCCCCGGAGATTCCAAGAACCGTTACGTGGGCATATGGTACAACAAAATCACAGTGCAAACCGTAGTGTGGGTTGCCAACAGAGAAACTCCTCTCACGAATACATCCGGCGCGTTGAAAGTCATCAATCCAGGAATCTTAGTTCTTGTAAACGAGACTGGTGGTGATGTCATCATCTGGTCTACTAATATATCATCATCGGCCACCTCGCGAAACCCCATCGCGCAGTTGCTCGACTCGGGAAATCTTGTCATCACGGAAAACGCATATCCATCGAATGTCCTATGGCAGAGTTTCGATTATCCGACCGACACGTTGTTACCAGGGATGAAGCTCGGTTGGAATCTCACGTCTCGTCAAGAGTTCTATCTCTCGTCGTGGAAAAGCAACGACGATCCTTCGCGTGGAGACTTCACATATCACTGCGATCCTAGTGGCTATCCGCAAAGCGTCTTGCGAAAGCGTGCGGTTGAGCAGTACAGAACCGGGCCGTGGAACGGTCTCACCTTTAGTGGGTCCAACCTGATTCAAAACCCGATTTACAGTTTCGGGTTAGTTATAAACGAGAGAAATGTGTACTATCATTATGAGCTTCTCAACAGCTCGGTTATTATATCGAGGATCGTGTTGAGTCAGAGTGGTGTTTTGCAAAGGTGGACATGGGTTAACCGGACTCAAGGTTGGGAAATTTATCATGTCGCGCAAGCGGATGATTGCGATACTTATAGATTATGCGGTGCATACGGTCGTTGTAATATTGCTAATTCGCCTGTTTGTGGGTGCTTGAGCAAATTTGTTCCCAATGATGAAAATGGTTGGGACAAGGCGGATTGGTCGAACGGGTGTGTGCGGAGGACACCATTGAGTTTGAACTGTCGAAATGGAGATGGGTTTTTGAAGTATTCGGGTATTAAATTGCCTGACGCAAAGCGTTCGTGGTTTGACGAGAATATGAGTCTGGAAGAGTGTAAAGGATTGTGCTTGAGGAACTGTTCTTGCATGGCTTATTCAAGTTTGGATATAAGCAGAGGGCCAAGAGGATGTTTGCTTTGGTTTGATGAACTTGTTGACATCAAAGAGGTGTCTGCACAAGGACAAGATTTGTATGTTAGGATGGCTTCAGCTGAGTTAGGTTTGAAATAATTCTTTTTACAGTTAATTTAATGTAGCTGAAGCGATATTGTAGTTGAGAATTGCTATAGTTGTAAAAGTGTTTTATTTGAGAATCATGCATAATCTTAAAGCACTAAAAGTTCTTATTTTTATTCAGCCAAAAGTTGACAACCATTTATTTCCCAATAAAAATTTATGCAGATTCAAAACGAAGCAAACAAGAAATCCTAATAGTGACATTGTTGCTAGTGGTGGTAATAGTTCTGATAGGGCTTAGCCTGGTTTTGTACTACCACAGAAGAAAGAAAATCGCTCGTCGATGCCTGAGAATAAGAGGTAATATATGGAAATAAGTTATCTTGCGATACTTGCCTTAATTATTTTCTGATAGGCCTCCTGTATTTGGTGATATCCAGACATTGTTGTTTGGTTGGGATGAAAGGTAATTCGGTTTATACGTCTTATCCTGGAAACGGACGTCTAGAATAAGGGACATATCTGTTTTTAAAGAAAATGTGTGAAATACGTGAACCGGGTTAATGATTTATTATGTGTCTCAATTTCGATAATTGTGCTTTCTAATAGGGTTTAAGAATTTGTATTAAAAGATTTAGTTTTTTCGAACACATTTATCACACCTAAGAAGTGTTTGAAAACTAAACAAAAAAAAAAAAAAAAAGAAAAAGAAAAGGTGCATATTTTTTCTGTTTAGAAGCTAAGAAATACACCTCCTTTAGTATATTATCCTCTATATTGTTCGCGTTTCAGGCGGGCAGAGACTCAACAATACTAAGAATAACTCTAATGATCAAAGTCATACCAAGGACCTAGAGCTACCACTGTTTGACTTACATACACTGACTAAAGCTACTGATAATTTCTCGATCAACTTGAAGCTTGGAGAGGGTGGCTTTGGACCTGTTTACAAGGTAAAGATCTAAAAGGATTATTTGTTGTCTGAAGCAACAATGTCAATGTGCTTGCATGTCCATATAACTTGTGCACAAAAGGTTTAATTACAAATGATGCCCTTGAGCTTTAGTCTAATTACAAAAAAAAATAAAAAATTATCCCTCGTTAAAAAGGATATATTCATGTTGGGTTCATTACATGATTCAGTATCTGATACATTAATAAATTCTGGTACCAGGGCTTGCTAGAAGGGGACAGGAATTCGCTGTGAAGCGACTATCGAGAACTTCACTTCAAGGAGTAGACGAGTTCGAGAATGAAGTAATCTGTATCGCGAAACTCCAGCATCGGAATCTAGTGAAGCTTATAGGATATTGCATTCAAGGCGAAGAAAACATGTTGGTCTACGAATACATGACCAATAAAAGTCTCGACTTGATTCTCTTTGGTATGATTTACTCCTCCGGCCAATCAGATCAACTAAGATATACTAAGATATATTCCTTTTCATACCCATCATATTATTTGATAACAGAAAAATAAAATCAATACATCTCCTTTATTGGGCAGATCCAGCAAAAAGCGCAGTGTTAGATTGGCCAAAGCGCATCAACATTATAAATGGTATTGCTCGTGGCCTAATGTACCTACATCAAGATTCTCGTCTCCGGATTATCCACAGAGACCTCAAAGCCAGCAATATATTGCTAGATTCCGAAATGAACCCAAAGATTTCAGACTTTGGATTGGCTAGAAGTTTTGGAGGGAACGAGACTGAAGCCAACACGAGCCGAGTAGTAGGAACATTGTAAGATTCTTATTAAACAAGTAATATTTATATTGCTTGTTTACATGCACTTCTGTTATTAGTTTTCACCTAAAAGTTATTTGAAAATGCAGTGGCTATATGTCCCCAGAATACGCAATCGATGGCCTGTTCTCCGTGAAATCGGATGTCTTTAGCTTTGGCGTTTTAGTGCTTGAGGTTGTGAGTGGCAAAAGAAACAGAGGATTTTCTCATAGAGACACAATCTCAACCTTCTTGGTCATATAAGTTTTTCTTTGCATCCTATGAATTAAAAAAAAAAAAAAAAAATCATATTACAAATACCCTTAAAGTATTACAAAAATACAAATACCCCTGAGTATGATTCAATTTTGAACAGGCGTGGATGCTTTACAAGGAAGGACGATCATCGGAATTGATCGGTTTTAATCTTGAGAAGCCTTGCTATATATCAGAAGCATTGAGATCAATCCAGGTTGGTCTTTTATGTGTTCAACAATGTCCTGAAGACAGGCCAAACATGTCTGCAGTGGTTGTGATGCTGTCAAACGACGGCGTTTTGCCGCAATCCAAACAGCCTGGATTTTTCACTGGCAAAGATATTATACCAAATGCTGAGACTTCAGTTAGTTCAAATGCAACAATTTCGACAAATGAAATGAGCATTACACTTCTGCAGCCCAGATGAATAAGTTTCCGATTATTTTGGGTAAATATCACTTTTGGTACCTAAATTATGGCGAAATTTTAGTTTTAGTATCTCAAGTTTGTAAAGTATCAAGATTAGTCATTTTTCATATTAGTTATATGTGATGATATATATCAATTATATGCGATGATAAATTAAATTATAAGATGCACCTTGCAAGATACCATAGTATACTCTCTCGTAAAATTCCTATCAACTTTAAATAGAAAACACAAAAAAAAAATTAGAAAAGGCCCAAAATGGGCCGCAAACGTTTAATTTGGGCCCAAACTCACGTACATGATTGCGCTATGAAATACTCATCCTCCACGCGTTCCACATCAAACCCTTAATGATTATAATATTTTTATAAGTTAGTTTCTAAAAGATTTAATTATTAAATAATTTATTAGTATTATCTTAGGAAATGACTACGGTGCCGTGAAGGCATCATACCTCCCACCCCTCTGCATTTACATCCCTTGATCTTATCATTATCCATAACCAACTTTTGATCTAATGGTTCTAATTAGGTGGGGAATGGTACCTTCACGGCATCGTAGAAGTCCCCAATTATCTTAATTGTTTGAAATGATTTATTAATTTACCTCTAATTATTTCACTAAAACTAAAATTTATTTATTTCCGAGTAAACGGTGACCAATATCCACTCCAAGCTAGAAAGCAACTTCAACCAAGTTTTGGATTTATTTTATAAGCTTCTAATTGTGCATCAGCATCTAATGTGTGGCCCGTGGCAAGATTTTGTGACACAGCGGAGACCAAGACTCGAAAAACTAAGATCCAAATTTTGGACCACCATGGAAATTATGCACTGAACTTTCAGAAATCCCTGTGGAATAGTACAAATGCTAAGATTTGAAGCTATTAATATATTTGGCTTGTGTTTATTTTTTCACTTCATTAGTCTGCAAACAAATTCTTGTATGGCTTATTCAAGTTTAGATAAAAGAGGGCCAAGTGGATGCCTTCTTTGGTTTGATGAACTCGTTGATATCAAAGCACTACAATAAAACTTGTCAAAGTACAACGAAAAAATATTCGTTCGAATTCAATACAAATTTTCGTTTGAATGTTTAATTCCAACAAAGTTTCCAACGGAATATAATATAAGTCGTTGGAAAACTTGTCGTCGGAATCACCAAATTCCAGCGGTATTCCTACAGAAAATAGATTCTAATGGAAGTTACATTGGTTAATTTCCGTTGGAATTGTCAATTTTTAGTAAACTCTAACGCAAATTCTAATGGCCGTTGAAAATTTTGTTGGAATTAGGCATTCCAACGAAAATTTATATTGAATTTCAAAGGATATTTTTCATTGGAATTTGACAGTTTTGTTGTAGTGAAGTGAGTCCGGACAAAATTTATATACGTGGATGGCTTCATCTGATTTAGGAAAGAGAATAAGTCGTAAAAATGTGTTATTTGTATTCAAACTAAGGGCCTCGCTTGGATATGAAATTTTTTAACTTCATTGCACTTCAAAAAAAATATATCTCTCAAATTTATCGAAATATTCAGAAAATAAACCGTTCACATATTTTCTCACATCAATAATATCTATACAAGTTTTCAAAAAGTAAAAAGAAAAAAAAAATCATTGCTATACATTTTCTTTAAATTTTACTATTCATCCGCTTGCGTATTTCGAATTGTTAATTATTTATGATTGTTATATTTTACAATTTTATATCACATCAACTTTAAAGATTACTTTTGCATCTGATCACTCTGAAAACCCATTCCTTTTCTTTTTTCTTTTTAAATAATTTTTTCATACTATTTAAAAGTTTCGAAGGTCTTATATATTAGCATAAAGACAAATTGGATCTAAATGTTAGTCGTGATGATGGAACATCAGTACTAACATTTAAGTATTTAAGAGCAATAAAAATAATAATTTCTCCCTATAAGTTAAAAATTTATAGGTCATGACCTCAGGCCAAAAAAGATATTACTAGCAAATTTTAAAAAAATTTAGCACGAATATATTTATACGATAAATAAACAAAATAAAGTATGAAAATCTTACGGTAAATTCAGATTCGAGTTTAATACTAAGATATTCACGCAATTAATTCTCTAACTGTAAGATCCAACTGCAGCGTATTGTTATAAGGAAAATTTTCCACTGGATACACAATTAAATAAATATAATCTCATTTAATCACCCGAATTCCTTTATTCCCATTTAAGTCAAATTAGTCCCAATATATCATAAATTACCATTTAAATTGTCTATAATGCCCTACTCTAATCTATAATATATTCATGTTATTCATGGTAAGTAGAGCACACTCTCCAATTAATATCCTTAATTTTCTGCTTGATCATCTCAATTTGTGAATTGATAAATAAAGAAAAAAATAATCCTCCCTTCTTCTGCACAACGCACAGTATCCAGTATAGAATTTTATTCTACTAGTATGCAATATTGTGTAGTATGGATCTTTATTCTACTTGTATGTAATTTTGTTCTACTAGTATGCAATCTTGTGTAGTATGATCTTTATTCAATTTTAATTAGGTTAGTATTAAATTTTAACAAGATTAATATGAAATTTAAAAGGGTTACTATGAAATTTACAATGTTGTATGAAGTCAAAAATCAAAGATTAAACACGAATCAGTACAAGATTCCATGATATAGTAAGATATTCGATGATAGTATGAAATTTTCAGTATGTTGTATAAAATTTCATCATGTAATTTGAAATTTTGAGTATGTAGTATAAATTTTACTATCTAGTATGAAATTCGGCCGTAATGCTACGGTGGTATGACTTTGACATGGGTAGTATGAAATTAACATTTGGTAGCATTTATTTCATTTGACTTAAATTTGGAATAATAATAAATAATTTAGAAGGAGAAGAAAAAAGGAATTAACTAGTAAGGATATATTAGTACTTTTATAATAAATTTGATTAAATGGGAAGTTGATATGTTTAGTTGAGTTTTTGGGATAAAATATTTAATTAATGGTTCACATGGGAATTGTCCCTTTGTTATAAAGATAGGAAATTCACGAAAGCTCAAGAACTCCCCAATCTCAAAATCAGGATTTGTTATGATATTTTCTAAAAACTCTCTCTAGTCAACTTATGACTTTATGTTATATTTAACAAGGTACAAGAGAACCCTAATTCTAAACAAGATTGGACTGTCCAAGATATGCGCCCAAAACAGTTTTGTCCCAAGTACCTTTATTAATATGACATAGATAATTAAATCCAGATTCAATTTAATTTAATTAAATAATTTCTATCAAATAGAAATTAATATCATAATTATTAACAATTAATAATAATTATTATTAACAAGAGGTTCAAGTTTTGCTGGCTAACAGGGCAACGAGATTGACTTGGACAATCCTCCATATTTGTCGTTTATTTCAGAAGTCTTTGGTCCAGTTGGGAACCTGACTTGAAAAGGTCGAGAAGGCTACGCAATATTCCTCCAGGCGTGATTCCGGCGGCTATTCCAAAGAGTCAAGCAGAGGAGCGAAGTCATGTGCCTATTGAGCACATGAATTTGGCGGAGGACGTCACGGGATAAAGATTATGCGCCCCCTGAATATGTTGCTGCGCCGCCGACCACTTCTACTCCACGGTAGACTCCTCGCCGGAAGCAAGCCGTGAGTTTGGCTGAGAAGAAGAATCCACCAGTGTCTATCAAAGTGTCACCGGCCTCGACTGACACCAGTTATTCTGATCCTCCATACGAGATTATCGGGTGTTTTACCGGAGAAGTTGCAAGCTCTTCCCATCCATTGGTTGCTGATCCCCCTTTGAATCGATTTAATATGACTCAGCCTGGGTCTGATCCTGAGTTTGATTTTTCATCTGATTCCGATGATGCTTTTTCTTTGTTTGAACACTTTTCTGCTATAAAGCTCGCGAGAAAGAAGTTCAAAGCTTCTTAGAAATTGGGTGATGTTTCTAGTGATGTGTCACCAATCCTAACACCACGTGCAACTGCTCGAACAACGGATGTTGGTTCTGGTGATGCCTCACCGAATTTGACATCCCCTGCTGCTAGAACTCCTCCTCGTCCAGCTCCGAGTTTGCTGTTGTTGCCCCTGCACATGCTCCATCCCCGTCTACTGCATCGGAAGAGATTTCTAGTGATTATACTGACTTTGCTATTCAGGACAACGAGATTGAAGACATGGTGCCTGTGTCGCCTATGTTCCTGACCAAGGAGGCTGGAGAGTTATTTGCTGGATCTAAAAATCGAGGCGTGATTGCTGAGCGCCGAGTTCCAATGGATATCTTCAAGAAGAAGAACTTGATTGCTTTCTTTGAACACCGAGGTATGTATCCCACTGTTTCCACTGCAATGCCGTTTGTCCGAAATGTCGTGATGGAGTTTTATGCCAATATGCTGCCTTCTATTGCTAATTCTAAGTGCATGAACTTTGAAAAAATATTTGTGCGTGGGACTATTTATTCATTTACTCCTGCTTTGATTAATGAATTATTTGGGACTGAGGACTATCACGGTGATTCGACGGTGGATGATATTGACGAAGTAATTGATTTTCTGTCTGGCGGTTTGATGAAAGCTTGGCATGAGAAATTGCCGAGCACACTGCTATCCTCTCTTTATTCTGTGCTGCATAAAGTGGTTGTTTGTAATTGGGTCCCTACCAAGAATGCCACGGTTGTCACTCGCCCTCAGGCGCTATTTTTGTTTAAACTTGGGCGTGGGATCAAGTTTAACTTTGGTTAGCTTGTATTTGATACAATCACTAGGTTTGCTACGACAAAGGCCACGTCCTCCTTCTGCTTTCCATCTCTCATCTACAGTCTTTTGGAAAATCAGGATTTTGTGCCTACTACGGAAGATGTTTTCACGGGGGAGCCAGAGTGGTTCTCTCTACGTGGCCAGCACACGACTGGAGCGCGGGTGGTTGATCTCTCGTGGCAGGCGCCGGCTATACCTGTTGGTGCTTGTTGGTTCAGGTGTTGAGAACACCGGAACTAACATGGTCCGATTTTCTGCTCCGGTTGTGCGAGCTCAAGTGACCTTACTTACTCAGCAGATTGACCAGCTCCAAGCTCAGGGTGAGCAGCTCCGGGCTCTTCGAGACTCCTTTGAGGAAGCCCTTTTGATTTTTGACCAAAAAGGGGGAGATAGTGCGAATGAGGCTGCTGATGTTGGATAAAGTGTTGATGACGACGCTGCTGCAGGTGATGATAGCAATGATACTGCTGAAGTTTTGGCGAGTTTGGCCAAGGACAAGAAGAAGAGAAAGATCAAGTCAAGGAAGTGGATGTTGAAGAAGTTGAAGAAGCTCATGAGGAAGAGAAAGACTAGGGATGACGGGACGTCTCCTCGTCGGTCGAAGAGGACTTGTAGCCGTTAAGCCCTTATGTTTATTTGTGTTTTGAAAACATTATCTTTTAATTGTGGCTTGTGTTATGTTTTGAACATTTGGTTGTTTGTTTAGGGGGAGTTTATTAGATGTTTATTAATATTTTGTTGCCTCGTGAGTATATTGTCCACAAAGGCAAAATGAGAAGATTGTTGAAAATTTTATTCTTGGCGATGTTTCCTTTTTTAGTTGTTTGTCTTTTTTGGGCTCAAAATAAATTAGGACTCTAAATTTATTTTGTAGATTGTGTTTAGAATTTTATTTAATTTCAAAGATTATGTTATGTTCGACACTTGTTTACCAAGTCTAGAAGTCTTGTCTATTTAAGACAAGAACAAGAAGACGCAACACACGGGTTTTTTTAGAAGAGAATACAAAGAGCAAGACGACGCAAAGGAAGAAGAACACGAGCACGTAGAAGACTTGAAGCCAAGATTCGTACTACGGAGATCTTTGAAGTTGCGTAACCAACGAAAAAAATCATCACAAGTTTAACTTCAAGTTATTTTAGTATCAAGTGTTGATACTAGTGTTTTTCATATAATACTTTATAATTTTGTAACTGGTCTTAAACAAGCGAAGGTAATATAGTATTTGGGTTTGTACACCCAAATTCGTAAGCACGTTTGCTTACGAACGAAATTTAAATTGTCGGGTTCTTGCATATCTGTTATTTCGCTGCTTATTTTTATATAAACTGTTTGATGTTAGTTCTGGTGTTGTAAGACTGAACTTAACATCGTTTTATTGATACTTATTTCAACAACCATAAGTCCTACGAATTTACATATAAAATTCTTATAACAAAAATAATTATATAGTAACATGAAAATGAGTGTGAAAACGAAACCAGACCGGCTCCAAAAGCGGTAGAATCACAACAAAAATAATCGGAAAACTTAATTTCATCTGGGCTCCAAAAGGGTAACGGTCATTTCATTTGTCGAAATTGTCGCATTTGAACTAGCTGAGGTCTCAGCATTTAATATAATATCTCTGCCAGTGAAAAATCCAGGCTGTTTGGATTGCGGCAAAATGCTGTCGTTTGACAGCATCACAACCACTGCAGACATGTTTGGCCTGTCTTCAGGACATTGTTGAACACATAAAAGACCAACCTGGATTGATCTTAATGCTTCTGATAAATAGCAAGGCTTCTCAAGATTAAAACCGATCAATTCCGACGATCGTCCTTCCTTGTAAAGCATCCATGCCTGTTCAAAATTGAATCATACTCAGGGGTTTTGTAATACTTTAAGGGTATTTGTAATATGATTTTTTATTTTTATTTTTTAATTCCTAGTTTGCAAAAAAAAACTTACATGACCAAGAAGGTTGAGATTGTGTTCTCTATGAGAAAATCCTCTGTTTCTTTTGCCACTCACAATCTCAAGCACTAAAACACCAAAGCTAAATACATCCGATTTCACGGAGAACAGGCCATCGATTGCGTATTCTGGGGACATATAGCCACTGCATTTTCAAATAACTTTTAGKTGAAAACTAATAACAGAAGTGCATGTAAACAAGTAATATAAATATTACTAGTTTAATAAGAATCTTACTATGTTCCTACTACTCGGCTCGTGTTGGCTCCAGTCTCGTTCCCTCCAAAACTTCTAGCCAATCCAAAGTCTGATATCTTTGGGTTCATTTCGGAATCTAGCAATATATTGCTGGCTTTGAGGTCTCTGTGGATAATCCGGAGACGAGAATCTTGATGTAGGTACATTAGGCCACGAGCAATACCATTTATAATATTGAAGCGCTTTGGCCAATCTAATATTGCGCTTTTCGATGGATCTGCCAAATAATTGGAACATACTAATTTGTATTTCTTTTCCTCTCATATCAGACAAGAAGTATGCATTGCCGTTTATGCAATTTTGCTTAAAGAAAAAGTGATTTATTGTAACAGAAGTCAGAAAATTGTTGAGCATCAGAAATGTGGAGTGTTTAGTGAATAAGTATTTATAAAAGTGTAAGTAAAAGCATAATCGGAAATCTTACCGAACAAAATCAAGTCGAGACTTTTGTTGTTCATGTATTCGTAAACCAACATGTTTTCATCGCCTTGAACGCAGTAACCTAGAAGCTTCACTAGATTCCGATGCTGGAGTTTTGCGATACAAATCACTTCGTTCTCAAACTCATCTACTCCTTGATGTGAAGTTCTTGATAGTCGTTTTACAGCAATTTCTTGTCCCCCTTCCAGTAAGCCCTGCCATAATTACCCCCCAAAAATAATGTGACCTGGAAAAATTAAAACCAATATAAAGGGGGTATTTGTATTTCTAGATGATAGTCTCTGGTCTTTTTTGTGTTTAGACAAAAGCTCAAGCTTATATTATACAGGCATGCAGGCTCATTTGCTTTGTTGGTTCAGCTAATCACACTCATTATATCTTTACCATATAAACAGGTCCAAAGCCACCCTCTCCAAGCTTATTGTCTATCGAAAAGTTATCCGTAGCTTTAGTTAGTGTGTGTAAGTCAAACAATGGTAGCTCTAAGTCTTTGTCATGGCTTTGATCATTAGGATTATTCGCTTTGTTGAGTCTCACCCTGCCTGCAACAAACACGATTTAGGTGGAGAATATGAGAATCACCCTTTTTTTAATTTTTAGAGTTTACAAACTCCATGTGGTCAAAAAGAAGGCATATAAGCACAAGATAACTCATCTCTAAATATTACCTCTTATTCTCAGACGCCGACGGGCAATTTTCTTCTTTCTTTGGTACAAAATCAGGCTAAGGCCTATCGAAACTATTACCAACACTAGCAATAAAGTTACTAGTATAAGAATTCCTTGCTTCCTTCCTTTCAATTCTGCAGAAAATTTTAAAAAAAAAAAACGCGCATTAATATTTATTTCCCTTGAAAAACCTTTCACAGTGTGCCCCTTCTTCAATTTTTACTTCAACTCTTAGAAACAATATGTTGTATATAAAATCTTACCTAACTCAGATGAAGCCATCCTGATGTAAATATCTTGTCCTTGTTCAGGCAGCTCTTTGATGTCAATAAGTTCATCAAACCAAAGCAAACAACCATTTTCCCCTCTGCTTATATCCAAACTCGAATAAGCCATGCAAGAGCAGTTCTTCAAACACAATCCCTTACACTCTTCAAGACTCATACTCTCGTGAAACCACGAACGTCTCGTATCCGGCAACTTAACACCCGAATACTTCAAAAACACGTCCCCATCCTGGCAGCTCAACTGTGCCCTCCGTACACACCCGTTCGACCAGTCCGCCCTGTCCCAACCTTCTTCATCTCTCGGTACGAATTTGTCCAAACACCCACAAACAGGCGAATTAGCAACGTTACAACTACCGTACGCACCGCATAGTCCATACATATCACAATTATCCATCGGGCACGTCATGTAGACGACCCAACCTTTCGTCCGGTCTATCCAAGTCAATCTTTGTGCCACCCCACTTTGACTCAAGGTGAACCTCGAAACCACCGAGCTATTGAGAAGCTCGTAGTGCGAGTACACCGCGTTCTTGTCTAGAACTAGTCCGTATCTAAAGATACGGTTCTTACTCAAGCTTGGTATTCCGCTAAAGCGGACCCCATTCCACGGCCCTGTTTTATACTCCACGGTCTCGCCCTTTTTCAAGACGTTTTGTGGATAACCAGACGGATCGCATCGATACGTAAAGTCTCCGCGCGAAGGGTCGTCACTGCTTCTCCACGACGAGAGATAGAACTCTCGACGAGCCGTGAGATTCCAACCGAGCTTCATCCCTGGTAATAACGTGTCTGTCGGATAGTCAAAGCTCTGCCAGACGAAATTCGATGGATTTGCACTATCTCTGACGACGAGATTTCCCGTGTCGAGCAGCTGCGCGACGGGGTTTTGCAAGGTGGTCGATGATGATGATGATGATGATGTGGTATTAGTGGACCAAATGATGACATCATTAGCCTCGTTTACAAGAGCTAAGATTCCTGGTTGGATGACTTTTAACACGCCCGACGTATTCGGTATGTGAGTTTCGCGGTTGGCTACCCATACTACGGTTCTCAATGCGATTTTCTTGTACCATATGCCCACGTAACGGCTGTTGGAATTTCCAGGGCTGAAAAAGCCGAGTTCGAAATTCCCACCGGACGAGAGCAAAGTATCACCGTCTCTGAAAATCTGAGTAGTGTTTATTGCATCTAAGGGCATTGTGTGGGTGGGCAATAAGAAGAGTGTAATAAGAAGTAAAAAGAAGTGATATGATAAGAAGAACGTGGTTTTCATTGTTCTAGACTAGTGAACAATAAACAGAATCGTAGCAATGCATATATATATATATATATATATATTTATATTACAACAACAGAGTCTACTCTTGATTATATTCGTTCAACTCGGACCGCTGAATTTTGGATGAGTATTTTTTCCATGGTGGTCCAAGAATTTGAATTCAACTCACAGTCCGGTGTGAATGTGACTTTAGTTTCTTGAGTCTTGGTCCACTGTTATGAACTTGTGATGATAGAAATTTTGTCATTGCTTTTCTGTCAATTTTTTGTGGTTGTGAACTAATGAGGATCACCATTTGCTCTAAAGCTGACCAAGTCTTTTGCAGATCAAGTTCTAGCTTTATTAAGCATTATGTTTGTATTAAAATTAGCATATTAAATATGAAAATAGAACACTAAATATATAAACTCAGAATTACGTGTGGCAGCCACGCAAATCTCTTGTCTATTAAGTTGAACGTTACAGACAGATACTATCATAAATAAATCAGAGTCTAATAATGTTAATTATGGTGCTCCAGCACCATTACTAACATATAGTTAGTTACAAAAGGTGTTAAAACTAAACATAAACTAGTAAGTAATATATGAAAATCGATGTTGAATCGATCATAAAATCTTCAAGTTTGTCGAACACAAATTTGAACAAGTCAAGCGCGATGAACGACTACTACACCTATATTTTTCTGTATTCGTGTACTGATATTTTTCTCTCCTCAAATCGTAAATAGAAGTCCACCGTCTCTTAGTATATATACACAAATGTGTATCCTTATTATTTCGAGAGAGTGCTAATATATCAAAGGGTAAAATGCAAAATATCCCAAATATTCTAGGATATTTTACAATTAGGGTTAAATTAATACAGGTACTATCTTCCAACTACCCTAATATATTGGGGTATTTTACGTTTTATCCACCTAAATTAAACGATAATAACGAAATCTTAAAATATCTCCAAGTTCGGCAAAAAAAAAAAAAAATCAAATTTTCGACAATAATTAGGGTCAAATTGCGTAAATTTTAAAATTGGTTGGAGGGTAAATGCCACATTCATAGTTGTTGGTACCATCTTGCCACCACCCTAAACATATTGGCGGTATTTTCACTACAAAATAATTAACGAATACACAGCATTTTTGGATTAGACAGTAACCATATCTGTCAGCATTTACCGACACTCTGCTGACGCGCAGTACCTATCAGGAAGCCCCTGAGCGTCATACGGCACCCGTCAACATTTGCGAATTTTTCAGGAGCAGCATAAGATGATCCTACAGGGTCGACACGATGCGTGGAATCAAGATTTATTTTACCATGAAATATCCAAATATAGTAATCTGGTACGAAATTATTTTTAATGAGATGAAATATGATCTCATTTACATCGTGGTAACTGCAATTTCTGCATTTAATATGACTACAAGGACATTTCGATTTTTCCCCGTCCTTCATGGCATGACAGATAAGTACAAATTGCACTACAAAAAATTCGTGAATACCGACGAAAATGGTCCGTCGGTGAAACTCTCGTCGGTAAAAAATTACCAATGGATATTTTTTTCCATAAATATTACCGACGGATCTTAATAAATTAAAAAAAAATCGACGGACTTTTTTCCTTTGGTAATTAACTTTATTAAAAAATAAAATTACCGACGAATTGTAATCCGTCGTTAAATTAAATTTATAAATATATATATGTATTGGGTGTGCCAACCAAAGCCAACACCTATTAATCACAAATGAATTCTCTCATATGTTGTTGGGGGGATTCGAACACGCGACCTCTAGCATTCCAAACCTACACATGACCAACTAGGCTAATTCAGTTTTTTGTAATTATTTGACATTATAATATACACATACTTATTTTATATATAAAATAAATAATATAATTATAATATGCCTACATATATAATATATTTATATATAATATATATTATAATATATATTTATTTATTTATCTATATTATAAATATATATTATATATATTTAATATATGTTTATATATATAAATAAACATATTTATATATTAAATATATATACATATATATATATATATATATTTCTAATTATAATATAATATATTTCATATATATATATATTATATAGTATATATATATTTCTAATTATATAATATTATATATATATATATTATAATCTAAATATAAGTATAATATATATTATATAATATATGTTTAATATATAAATATATTTATATCTATACAAATTTATTATAATAAATAGAACTTCCATAATTTTAAGAATTATTACATACATATTTATTATAATATATTAGAAGTTCCATATTTAGAAATTATTACTTATCAAAGAATTTATTATAATATATTAATAATATTCTATACAGGTAAATTAAAACTTATTTGCAATAAATAAATATTTAACTAAATAATAGTAATGAATACAATCTAAACATAAAAATATAATATTATATAATAATTATCATTAATTATTTAATTTTAATTATACATCGTTACAATGCGGCATGGAATAAAAGTGTGTCATCTTTTGAGTTTTTCAAAGTACAACTAATTAATATTAATAATTTTGATCTTAATATTAAAATAATTTAATAATTATCATGTAATTAATAGATATTAGATACTGAAATGTGACATCTTTTAAATTTATTTTAATTATGTAAATAAAGTTATTAACGAATTTAAAAATAACATAAAACTTATTTAATAATTTTAATAATTAGTAAATAAATTAGAAATGTAGAAAGCAGGGTTAGAATATACCATTTGATATTTTTTTATTTTAAATTTATAATTATCAAAAATATTTCTTATATTTATCTTTTATATAAATTCTGTGTAATATAGAGGTGTTAAACTAGTTATATATATATATATATATATATATATATACACACACACGCACGCACACGCGCACACACAATCACGCGCTCGCGCGCGCGCGCGCGCACACACACACACACACACACACACACACATATATATATATATTATAATTATATGTGTATATATAGGGGTTGGCTCAAATGAGAACCATGTTTTCATTTGCGAACCTGCAAACTATTGATTTTATTATATACCAACAGTGCTTTTATTACACTATCACAGTACTTTATTAATATTTCAGTTATGTACACCAACAATGCTTTTATTATACAATTCTAATACATTTAATCAAATAAGGAAATACACAAAAAAATTGATCCATCCATTAATTTAGATCTAAGACTCATAATCCACCCTAGATTCACAAATAAGGACATAGTTCTCATTTGAACCTAATCATGTGTGTATATATATAAATAATATTTAATATTAATATTTAATAATATATAGATTACTAAATAATAATATATATTAATAAAAAATATAAAAAAATAAAAAAATTATTTAATAATATATATTAATAAAAAATCATAAATAATCAAATTAAAAAATTTAATTTACCGACGTAGTGATTTTTGTCGGTAATTAAAAAATATTTAAAAATAAATAAAAGTGGGGTTACCGACGAAAATGTCTGTCGGTAATAAATAAAATTAAAAAAAATTGTAAAATAAATTAAATAAATATTAAAAAATAAATTTACCGATGGCCATTTCCGTTGGTAAATAAGAAAAGTTAAAAAATTTAAAATAAAAAAAATTATCAACAGACAAATCTACCGACGGGCTACGTCCATCGGCACACCATTGGTAATTTTGGTCGTCAGGAAAGCCGTTGGTAATGTTGGACTTTTACCAACGATTGTCCGTCGATAAACTCCGTCGGCATTTTTGTGTTCTTTAATAGTGTTGTATGAAACTTTTCACCCTCCCACGAACGCGTTGGACAGGTAACCACCGTCCACCATCCGTTTGTACATCCAACTATGGTCAGAACTCATCGTATATCCTAATTGTGATTAATAATAAAATGATCGAATTATAGATAAGCGAGCAGTATGAGTGTGCCTGTAGAATAAGAATGAATTTTTTGTAAGTGTCCTATCCATTCAAGAATGTGATAATTATTAATAAAATTATTTTACTATGCATGTTGAGAACCTTAAAATTTCGGCAGCACCTCTCCTTAGTTCTAAGTACACATATATTGCAGTGCACTCGAGAACGAAGGAGATAGAGAAATCAAAACTTAAAATTCTAAAAAATACATACGTACTAAGATAATCACATTCTCAAACTGTCAAATAAGTGGACGATTCAGAATTTAGTATCCAACTCTCTATTTGATATTAAATCCCAAATGGGTCTAATTTAAAGTGCTTGAGTTTAGAAATAAAAAAACTTAATCGATCATTTGATAAATTTTAAAATCCTTTATTGGAGGGAAAAAAACCTCCTGAACGGCGCCGTACATCACGTCATCACTGACATATACAACATATATATATATATATATATTAATCACAGATTATAATACAAATATTAATTAAACATAACATTCACTTGCCGATTACCACGGCATTTGAAAAACCTCATACGCACTTTTTAAAATTTTTTAAAATCACAATCACATTTTAAAAATATAAAATTCATTATTGGATGGACAAAACCTCCCGATCGGCATCGTACACCGTACACCACGTCATGACTAATGTATACACCAATCAACCACAACATGTATATATTATTCACAAATCATAACATAAATATTAATTAAACACTAAAATTCACTTGTCGATCACCACGGTATTTGAAAACCCCCACCACGCATATTTCAAAATATTTCAAATATGAAATATTTACAATTCAACCCTATATTTTGAATTAATTGATAAATAAAATTCAAACTACCCTAATTTTAAAAATCAAATCAAAATATCTAAATAATTATAACTCAACCCTAATTTCTCAAATTATTTGCTAATTAAGCCCAACAATAATCAATATTTTTGAAATAAATCAACAATTATCTAGTTATTTATAATTCAACTCTAAATTTAAAATTAATTGATAAATAAACCCCAAACTAACCCTAATTTTTGAAATCAAATTCAAATATCTAAATAACTACAATTCAACTCTAATTTTTTGAAATATTCTAATTATATCTTAAAGTAACCCTAATTTTCGAAATCAAACCCCAATATCTAAATAATTATAATTCAACCCTAGTTATTTGAGTTAATTGCTAATTAATCCCAATAATAATTAATATCTTAGAAATAAGTCTATAATTATATATTTAAATAATTAATTAAATATCAAAAAAAAACTTGGTGTGGCGGCTACGTGCAGCTAAGGCGGTGGCGGATATAGAGCTTGACAGTGGCAGCGGGCTGTGGTGGCGGCCTATCTACAGTGGTAGTGGTCGGAGGCGTGGGGGAGGGCCGCTGTCTTTTTTTTTTTTTTAATCTACAATCTTTTTTCAAAAAAGAAAAATTGCTGAAACTAAGAGTTGGCGACGGGGAGTATTTGTTTAGGATTTTTGTTGACAGCCTAAAGGCTCGTCAGCATATATATATATATGTGTGTGTGTGTGTGTGTGTGTGTGTGTGTGTGTAGGGTTGGGTTCAAATGAGAACCCGTCATTATATGTGAATTTAGGGACTCATCTTGACCATTAGATTGGATAATCTTGATGGTTGAGATCATGACATGTCAGCATGGTAATAATGTAAAAAAATATATTAATTAATTAAAAAAAGTATTTTGGACATATATCAACGTTTACAACGAGCACTACATAGTTCTTTAGAAAGCACAATAGATTAAGAAAAAAAAAACACTACGATTGTATACAAAAAGTATCGCAAATTTCGTATATAAACTGCAAATTCAAAATTTTGAAATGAAACTCAAATCTTCAACAAACCATAACTTTTTCAAATTTTATTCGTTTTGAATAAAATATATATCAAATTAATCACATTCTCAAGATCTACAGTTTAAGATACATATTGCATGTTTTAAAATGTAAAAAGTATATATATATAATAATTAAAAAAACTGGACTGATTTTAGCACTACAGTACTGTGTAAAAAGCACAATGAACCTGGACATATAATTGTATTGTGCAATATTAGATCTAAGGCCAGGATTAGTCCCTGGGTTCACATATAATGACGGGGTTCTCATTTGAACCCAATCCTATATATATATATATATATATATATATATATATTGTGTTTGTGTTACTTTTGCTGAAGGGTAAAGGCCGTCAACAATCCTAGTCGTTAGCAAACCCATCGCCAAATAGTGGGCATTAGATAATGTTGGCAGGCTACCGATGGGTCGCTGATGGGTGTTTTGCTGACGGCCTTCACCCATTAGATAATGCCCAAGCCTGTGTTACAGCCGTAGCGTTAGTAGTTGGCACCCAATTGCACACAATTACCTTATGAAGTACAGAATTCAATGAAGTGAACTGGGAACTGTGGAAGCGTTAGGCCACTTCTACACCCTATTACCAGAAACAAACCGTACAACCTCATCAAAATCATCAACAGTGACACCCTCCTCATCATCCCTAGTTCTAAAGAAATTGTTTATAGCCAAAAGGGTAAAATCAAACACTTTCTCTTCCACAAAGACTCGACCATGATTGAGAGATTGTTGATCCAATGCAGACGGGAGCATATTGGCATAAAATCTAAGAACAACATCTCTTAGAAATGGCGTTTTTTTCGTCATCGTTGAAGTCAACCCCTTACATCTAAAAAAATTATTTAAATTATTTTTCTCAAACCACCAATAGTCCACTCTTCTTTCATTAATGAATCATCGATTCCGTAAGGCCTAAGAATGTTCTTGATCTTCAGAAGTGTAAAAACGAGGGGCAAAGGCAGAACTTTCTCAATCTCTAGTTCGCAGGATCCATCAACAACAACTCACGCAACGTCCTCTTCAACAACATCATCCCCTGCCTCCTCAACTTCTTCTTCCAAAGGTTCTTCAAGATCAGCCGGGTTATCCCCAAAACCTTCATCATCAGAGTTTTTTGGCACAGTAAAACTATCAGATAATGATTATCAACGCAATGATAAGCTCATGGGGAGCCGGGATAGTAGGTTATGTTGTGGTGTGCCAAAATTTAATTATAAATAATAATTTTAATTTTCCCGATAGGAAGAAGCCATCGACATATTTAATTATAAATAATTTTTTAATTATAATTTTACTGAGGGGCACTACTCGTTGGTATTAAACGCCGTTAGTGGCCCATCGGCATATTCATTGTTGATTTATGCCTCTTATAACTGGCATCATTTTGTCAACGGAAAGTGCACCGACATTCTAAACCTGTTGGTAGCACATCGGTATTTTCCCAGCCGTCGGTATATGCCGACGGATAATGCTTGTCGGCAATTCTCAATTTTTTGTAGTGATCAATATTGCATTATCTAAAAATAAAAATTATATATATTTTTATTTATTTATTTATTTGGTTTTGTTTCATGCTAAATATATATGTTAATAAATAAATATACACACACACACACACACACACACACACACACACACACACATATATATATATATATATATATATATATATATATATATATATATATCATTATTACATTTACTCATACCTACAAATGAATTAATAATCTATTAACAACAACATAATAAAACAATACAATAATTTTCACTAACTAGACATGATTTAATATGTTAGAGTAAAGACATCCTTTAAACCTTTAAAAAAAAAATCAAGGGTTTTACTATATTTAGCCTCCAAATAGCAGAGAACTAATTTCCAAAAATCATAAAAAAATCTAACCCACATAAACCTTATAGTTTACTAACAAAATTTGTCGATAGAAATCATTTTGTCATTTAATTTAATAATCGCCAACACTCTTTACATTATGTATAGGCACGTCACAAGGATACCGAGAGGATTGATGCGACCAAAATGATTGGCGCTTCAAGAATAGGGGGTACTGACCTTATAATTGTGACCAGCGACCTGAATAACTTTGAATAATCGTGCAGCAACCTGATTGATCTCCTAAAAACTCCTGGCGACCTGTTAGATCCTGCAAACAAAACCCAGCCAATGCGGAGGATGGCCCCAGCGTAGACCTTCCGATGCCTAAATTAGATAGGGTTTAAGAGATAGACGAGAGCCTTTTTAGTGAGAGAGATCTCAAAAACGTAGAATGTAAAGAATTAACTTAGAGAGAAAGAATGAGGTCTGGGTCCTCTTTATATAGACGAGAGAAGTATTCCCAATCTAGTGTTTCCCTCTCCTACCATGAATAACACAACTGACTCAAAATTAGGATTCCCTCTATATGTTAAATTCCCATAATTGATAGAACTCTTGTTGAATTACTATATTAGTCGTGGGCCAATAAGTCTTTTCATATAATTCAGTTCGTCGGGACCCCATAGAATATCCCATATTAGTCTGCCAAAGCCCAAGATCGTGAAGTCCAGCCCCCAACGTCGAACTACCACTCAACGCCGAGCTGGTATAATAAAGTTCATATCAAAAGAGATCGTCACATCTCGCAAGAGATCGCCACTCCTACGTAGTAGGTTGCTACCCTCCAAAACAGCTCGCCCAGATCCTAAAAAGATTGCTACTTCTAAGAAATGAGGTTGCTTACTGAAATTACTTACTAAGATTCTCATAAATACCTGCATGTTGGCGACGTGGATATGATTCGAGCTTTTGTGTGTGCCTACTTTATAAATAATTATCAGAAATTTAATAGCTCGCCCGCAAGAGAACGGGATCGCGTGTAGGTTGGCAAACTTAACTCGAGTCGTCTCTCAAGGACTGATGTTCGGAATTTTTAATGTTTGTTTAATCACAATGTTTAACACGAGAACTTGTATAAATTTGGTTTTTGAAAATTATCAACTACTAATAAATTTAAAAGCATCAACTAATTATTATTAACTAATTAATTTAACCTAAAATTGAAAACTAAAATATCTAAGAATTATTAATCTAGGGATTTTAAAGCAACTAGAATTAATTCTAAATTAATTATCTAACAATTAATTCAAAACTAATAAACTAGCATGCATAAACTACCACAAATTAAATCTAAGCATGTGATTCCTTAAGAACAAGATCAAATCCACAATTCTCAAGCAATAACATAGCATGAATCAATTATTAACTAATTATCAAAACTAAAGCAATAATTAAATTAATCATGAACAAATCATCACCAAGCATGAACAAGAGAATAAACGCAGCGACTAATTATTATTAAAACTAAAAATCTCAAGTCCAAACTTCAGCAAATCGAAGGTTCATACGATCGAAATAATTAAACGGTTCAAAAACTCAAACGAAAACAATTAAAATCCTAAGCATAGATTATCTAGAATTAAACTAAAAATAACTAGAGTTTAGAGAACTTATTAAGTAGCTAAAAGTGCTGAAAGATTGCTGGAAAATCAGACTTTGGATGGTTGATCTCGGTCGAGAAATCGGAGCTTGAACGAACGTCTTCGTCTTGGTGCTTCGAATCTTGAATTTTCGACGTAGATCTTTAAAATATGTTGTAGGGTGTTGAAAATAGGTTTCTCAACCCTAGGTAAGTGTTTTGGGTCGTGGTTGTATGTTTAATCCGAAATATGAAGGGTTTATATAGTTATTTCATGACTTGGCGCACAAGAAGCCCTAAAAATCACGATTTTGGGCCGTCGCGTCGATCGACGTCGGTTCTCGCGTCGACTGACGCGAACTGGTCGACGCTACAGAGACCGTGGCAGGCGCGTCGATCGACGTCAGTTCTCGCGTCGACCGACGCGAACTGGTCGACGCTACAGAGACCGTGACAGGCGCGTCGATCGACGTCGGTTCTCGCGTCGACGCAACAGAGGGTTGTGGTCGGCCAGGGCTTTCTAGAACGGTTACAGGTAAAAAACTGTTATAGAAAGTCTGACAGCTTTAAATTCTTCAAATCGCGGCCCGTTTTCGCTGAAACTTCACTCGTACGCCCATCCTCGACTATCTTCAGGCCAAAACACTTCAAAATACCTATAATAAATATAAAATTAAATAATTGTAATTAAAATATGATAGAATAAGTTGGAGATAAGAAAATACGAACATATGCTCAATCTATCCAACTTATACCAAAAACAATAAGAAAAATAAACTAAAATACCAATAAAAACCAAGACAAATTCGTGCTAATCAACTACCCCACGCTTTATTGGTTTGTTCGTCCTCGAAAAAAAGATAGATTTAAAGTATAACAAGAAAGAAAATCAGCTCAAGCAATGAGTCGTGCTATGCTACATACATAATTTTAAAAATATAGATACAAGTAACGCAACGTCAAACACTCCACCCTTATTACATTGTCGCTCCAAAAATAAAATCATGCATCCTTTCAAAAGGGTAATATATAAGGGGTGTTCACTCAAAAGCACTCAAGCATTGCTGCATAGGACGTGTATACACTCAAATCATACAAATACATGCACAATAAATAAGAATGGAAAATCAATCTCTTTTCAATCGCAAATTAAGTGTGTTATCGAACTAAGAATCAGAAAAGGTCTTTTCGGGTTGTAATGTAAGGCTCTTTGGATGGGTATGGAATATTTAAGTCGTGTGGCTAACTCACTCAACTTAATCTAATCACGAAGCAAAGTGCTTCACCTCGTTCAAAAATAAAAAACCTCATAAAACACTCATAACGTAGCCTTATACTTAGGCTATTTCTCAACTCGAAACTCTAAAACTGACTTGTTGCTCAAACCACTTAAATAAAATTGAAGCTCAAGATATGATTCTTCTTTTCAACACAACTCTTGCCTCTTAAATATTAGGCTTTATAAAATAAACAATAAAATACAAGCCTTTATTAGCGCGTAGGCAATGACTAAACACGAATCAACAAGACTCACCATCCCTTTTTTTTTATCTTGTTTTTATCCCCCTTATTATAATTTTTTTATGGGGTCGTCGTTTTTTTTTTTCTTTTCTCTTTTTCAGGATGGTGGTCCTAAATTACAATAATTCATAAATTCCTAATAAAGATTCCAAAACACAAAATAACCAATAAAAATAGCGAACTCCTACCCCACGCTTTTAATGGGTTAGTAGGGGTCGACTCAATAAAATCACTCAGGGCTAWADRCAWGRATTATTTGGCTATGATTGGCTCATTCGAAATTTATAGTGGCTAAAAATTTATGGATATGGCCGGAATAGGGTTTTATATGTGCCTTAACGTCATTTTCAAAGTCAACTACACACAGCGGTTTCAAAGAGATCTCAAATCAAAACTCATTCAAGTACATGCAATGATGAAAAACACTCAGGCTACTCACAGGCTTTTTGCATGAAATTTTTTTGAATTGACGCTGCTTTTAAGGTTTTGCGAAATCAATTGCGTACAAGTACCATTTTACAATATATAAATAATAAATTTTGAAATATATATGCACTTATGCACGCTCAAAAGACTAGAACCTCAAATCATACTTAGCTAACTTTKAYAGGCAWACCATACAAACACAATACAGCGCAGAAATAGTGATCAATCACGTAAAAAAAAACCTCAAATTGCACAATTTTCAAATATAAATCATACTCAACAATCCTCCCTCTAAAAATCCGGCAATATCCTGATTGCCCTAAATATAAAGAAAAAAATATCAAACGAGGAAAGGAGTAAGGGAACGTCCCTGAGAAATAGTCGAGCGACTCCAAAAAGTGATTGTGCAATCATCTTTCGTCTTGAATCTCGTGATCGAAAATGTCTTGAAGAAAAACCTAAAAAGACAAAACAACTGAACAAAAACAAACTAACTAGAAAAACTATAAGGAAAAGGAAAACAAATACTTGGGTTGCCTCCCAAGAAGCGCTTGTTTAACGTCGAAAGCTCGACGCCTTATACGAACGTTGCTATCCTGGATCTAAGAAAAGGTGACGATCGTGCCACGCCTTAGTGTTCTCCAACAGTAAGCATAGGCAATGTATTCCTCCAAGGAGCGCATGGTAAGCAATTCGTAGAAAAAAAATATTAACTCGCTTCACGGGTCAAAAAAACGAATAATCTATCACCATAAACACATCAACAATCAATTCGGGCACATGGTGATCCGCAACCTTTGGATAAACGAGGAAATCCGTCGAACACAAGAATTTATCATCCTCCACTCCAAGTCCCTTTACTTTATCATCCACCATCTCCATCTCTAAATTGTTGAAAGCTTTGGGTGGCTCAAAAATAGACTCGGCCTTCGCAGCTTCCTTAATTAATTCGTCCACCACTTCAAAATTAAAATCCATTAACGGCTCGGTTGGGATAACAAGAGGTTCAATAAATTCCTTCTCGAACACCTCATCAAAATTGACATCGTCCACAACAATGTCRTTCAAATTCATCCCCAAAATTGCTGCTGCACGATTTAAAAATTCGTCGTTGTCCTCGACGTCTAAATCATCCGACACAAGAGGAGTAAATTTATCTTCTAAAA
>BMAC01001118.1:164156-176670 GCA_014905375.1 Phtheirospermum japonicum
TTCTTCAAATCGCGGCCCGTTTTCGCTGAAACTTCACTCGTACGCCCATCCTCGACTATCTTCAGGCCAAAACACTTCAAAATACCTATAATAAACATAAAATTAAATAATTGTAATTAAAATATGATAGAATAAGTTGGAGATAAGAAAATACGAACATATGCTCAATCTATCCAACTTATACCAAAAATAATAAGAAAAATAAACTAAAATACTAATAAAAACCAAGACAAATTCGTGGTAATCAGGATATTTGATGTCGTATCAGATAGTCCCCATATTCTGGTTGGTTGAGATAGAAGAATGTAATTATGAATTAAACCCCAAAAGTCAATCCAGCGTGCTCCTTGGTAAAGCGTGAAACCATCAACCATTAATTTTCACTTAATAACATTAAATGCGTTTCTGCACCATATCTGGCACGTGTTGCCAGCCCGTTACCTCGTAATATATTTTATCATGTGGGTCCACAAAAATGCCCACAATAAATCATACCAACTTTCTCGCCACCTCTCGCAAGAGCTCGCCACTTCTACGCAGTAAGTCACTACCCTCCAAAACAACTCGTCTAACTCCTAAAAAGATCGCTTCTTCTAAGAAATGAGGTCGCTTACTAAAACTACTTACTAAGATTCTCATAAATACCTACATATTGACGATATGAATATTTAATGTCATATCAAAGATAAGAATTATTGTTTTATTATGGATCTACTACCAGAAATTCAATGCGTAATGTTTTCGCATAGAATTCTAGCTTTCATCAAAAACAATACCTATGTCCATGCATATATGGTAATCTTGTTGGGCTTCTAATTTCGGTCACTTAACTTATTAAACAAAAAAATAGTACGACCTACAAAATAATATGACTAGTGTGTTAGATATTATGATTGTTGTTTATGATAATTATATTATGGTTGTGATGATATTATTAAAGCCAGTAAAGTATATATTTTGCAGATTTGGTAAAATCTAATAGTAGAATTATTATAAAAAAAGAGCTAAAAAAAAAGCTAGTTAAAAAAGAATTAAAAATTGTAGCTGTCGTGAAAAAAAAAGAAAAAAGGATATATAGCCTAGTAAGAAAAGTAATTCTTATATATTTTATTTATGGGTCAATTTCGATATATTCATACATATCCTACTTTTACCTGAAAAATAAGAATGAGTTTTCTTATGAAAATATGGAAAATGATAAAAGCGAGACTGAAATTAAACCAGCAGGTCTGTTAAATGTTTTGTTTAATATTAAAAAAAAAATGATTACAGGACAAGAAAGAAGTCAATTTATTATGATCAAGATGGCATGATGGCATCTAATATTTTTGTTCTTTTTTTGTGTAACTGGTAAATCACCAAATTAACATAACTAATTCTTGGACTTGCGCGTTATAAATTATATAGTAATGTATGTATAGATCAGATCAAGCACATTAATTGCACTATATAACTCGAGTTACTCAATGTCAATGTGGTGTGGCATCCATCCGTATTCAATTATTATTTTTATATTTTGTTTAAAAAGAATTGGGTGTGTGGGGGTCCACGGCACATAGTGTAGACGTGATCCCTATTGGAACTTTGTTCTTTAAAGTAGCTCCAAAATTAGAACATGCTTCTCATCTCCCGCTATTTCCACCCTTTTTTGCTTTTTATGTCTTAGGTTCACGACTTAAACGGACTAAATTTGGTCCCATGATTCATGTAGTGACTCGTAAATCTGAGTGATGTTTCTCATTTAATCTCTGGTTTCGAAAAAAAAATTATGCATATTTTTGCACGATTTTATATTATATCAACTTTTTTTATTTTTCAATTTTCTCATATAAAGTTTGTTACACGTATAAAGTAAATTTACAATGTTGATTGATTAGCTAATCAATATGAGTCCGAGATACTTGAATGCCTGTGTTAGCTTTCTTTCACCGCTAACGTAGTTCTAGCTTTTTTCAACAGAACTTTGATCAAAATGTCTTTCCAAAAATGTTAAACAATTTGCATTTTATTTACTTTTTACTTTTTTGTAATTTTCAAATTGGAATAATTATAACTTAGGGGCATCGTTCGATCGCCTATGATACTAGAACAAATAGGTTAAAAATAAGTTTGTGCCGCACGTGTTGAACGATCTACTCTACACAGATGTGGGCTTACAGGGCTAGAGCTCATAAATCCTTTCTTTCATTCATCAATAGAGTCACTTTTCTGGGCCGAGATCAAAAAGTAGAAATCATAAAAAAGAGTTGCAAACAAGACCTATATAGTAAATGTACAAAAAAAAAAAAAAATTCGATAAAAATCAACTTACAATAATTAACTTGAGAGGATAGGAATTAAAGTAAATTTAATTGAGCAGCACACTTGTCAGGTCGGACTAACGGATCATCCGTTAGACCAAAATTTCATACCAATATATCATTCATAGTACAAAAGCCAATACATTATAGTGAAAAACCAATATATCATAGTATTCCGGTATAAAAACCAATATATCATAGTACAAAATTCAATATATTATAGTATTGGGTCAGATGGCTTAACGAATCATGACCCGTCAATCTGGCCTAACACAATTGTTTGTCTTAATTATAATCTTTCTTATTATACCCTTAATTAATTTGACCGACTTACAATAATTAAGTCTTAGAATTCCAAAAATATGCATTTACAATGCAATACGATAAGGACATATTAGGAATTTATTTATAACCTTCCAATATCCGTAACCGTAAATGTTCTAGCCGCACCCATTCTCATTTGCCAAAACAGCTAGTCTCTGTTAATGTTACCTTTTCAAATTTCAATTCCTATCCACTCAAAATTTCCCCTCGTTTGCATCCACATATTATTATAGTAATAATACAAAATGTCACACTCTCTCTATATCTATCTTTTCTTTTTTCTCTTTTCTCTTTAGAGAGAATCAAATTATGGGATGTTGTGTTGCCATGTCATCAAAGCCAGATTCTGAGGCAAGCAATCAAATGGCTTGCATATATTTTCTTCCAAGACTTTTCACTTTTCTCATTGTTCCCCGCTTTTTATATCTGATCTCGACAGAAATTTCAGTTTGGACATCCATATTCTTCTATGGGGTGGGGTGGATAATGCGCCGTGTGGAATATGAAAATTAAATTCATAGTTTTATCAATATTATTGTGTTGTTGAGGAGATCAACAATTTAGGGGTTGTTTTGATACTATTTGGTAGGATTTTCTTCCAAAATAAGAAGAAGAAAAAATCCTCAATATATTTTTATATTTCTTGATATAATTCTGTACTCATATTCTTAAAGTTCTTGATAATCACACCTCCTTCAAAGATTTTTCTCTATTATTTTCCAAATAAAATTATCTTAAAATTTGTATAGAGCATGTGCAGAGCGCTTTTTCCCATTTTATCTGTCCCCCCCCCCCCCCCCCCCCATTTTTCTTTTTTATCTTCAAATTGGTGCTACGAATTTATTTAAAATTTTGGATATTTAAGTACATGTTTGCTAACCAATTTGGAATGTACTTTTAAAATAAATTATTTTTTCAAAAGTCTATTTCAGAGAATTGCTAATTTATTACTCTTGGATTTTATTTACTTGGAATGTACTTTTAAAATAAGTCATTTTTTCAAAAGTCTATTTTAGAGAATTGCTAATTTATTACTCTTGGGTTTTATTTACTGCAAATTTGTTGAATCGGTTTCTAGATAGATTTTCATTAAACACTAGAGTTTTTTTTTATAAGTTGGGTCAAGTGGTTGAAAAGTAGAAAATAAATGTCAAATAACTTGAGAGGTATAGGGTTTGAACCCTTGTCAACACCCTTATAAAGGGTTAGTGATACCACTTGAGCTACAAGCTCGTGGTTCATCAAACACTAGGTTGTGTTTGCCTCTATTATCGTTTTGAAAATATTCATTTTAAACTTTATTTTGAAAATGTTTAAATATTTATATTTTTTATTCACTAGTATTTTTTTCTAGCACAATTATTTCAATTTTTTTTTTAAAAAATCTTCCAATCACTAATTATTATTACACAAATTTTCCATAGATTTTACTAAGTGTTAAGTCACGTATATTACAAACGCGATTAATTATTTTTGATCAGTATTATTTTGTCTAATTTATTATTTTATTTTTGCCAAATTTTAATTGTTTAGAAAAGATTTAATATTTATCATCTTATGCTAATTATCGTGTATAATATTAGAATTAGATTAGGTTGTAATTCTCCTTCCCTATAGAAATCGTATATGGCTAGTTAGTGATGTATAAAATTTTATCTTGTTTCCTTACTAATAATATTTACTTGCATATATTATGTATATCTATTTTTTTTAGATTTCTTTTACAAGTATGATGTGATGTGTTTATAAAGTTGAGAAATTGCTCTCACCGTACTCACGTATTTAGAAAGAACAATACAACTTTTAAGAGTTGAGAGCTAATGTATTCGAATTGTAGATTTTCGATTCTATCGGATGTGATTGTGAAAGCCTTCGGAGTGGCATTTGTGATAACATCATGAAGTTTGAAATGTTTTCTTCCATAATTGTTTTAGTTTTCGTTAAAATTCAACTTTATGATTATGAATCTTAGTTTTTGAAGAATCATACTGGTTTAGATCATATTTACTCTCTAGGAGTTTTTTTAGTTTATGTTTACTTAGTAGATAGGCTCTTTGTAATCATTGAAACACAAGTTTTAATTAGTAAAGATTTCCGCACTGTTGGCTCGACTAATATTCTTATAGTCAAAATTTAATACGTTGTATTTTTAATTTTTCAGTGTTACTTTCTTCACAACACACACGTGTTTTATTGTTTTACTGTGAAATTTGAAGCCTGAAATTCTTTAATTATTCGCTCACTCATTCATCTAACTCTAATTATCAATCATTATTTTACTTTTTTATATTAAATTAACTTGAATAATACATCTCATCTCATATCTATTCACACTTTAAAAA
The DNA here is from genome assembly GCA_014905375.1 of Phtheirospermum japonicum. Classification (NCBI taxonomy): domain Eukaryota; kingdom Viridiplantae; phylum Streptophyta; class Magnoliopsida; order Lamiales; family Orobanchaceae; genus Phtheirospermum; species Phtheirospermum japonicum. Next base: position 169,123 of record BMAC01001118.1, read on the forward strand.
AAATCATTAATCTTTATTCTATTAGTTTCTCTCATTTTCAAAATTTATGAGCTCCTTAACATTTCGCTTAAGTACTTTTTTTAATTGATCATGTTGAAAAGTGAATTTTCATAATCGAAACTGTATATAATATGGGTTGAACTTGTCGCAAGTTAATTTTTTTTATTATTACTCTCTTTTTGTTCTTTTTTTAAAGGGAAAACACTCTAAACCCCTGAAGTATTCGGATTTTAACACTTACAATACAAAGTATTTTTTATTACATTTTTCTAATTAATGATTTCTTCGTCCCATTTTTATTTTCTTCTCATCCTATTTTATTTGATCATTTCACGAAAATCAAAAAATATATATATGTTATATTTATAAATATCAAATGATCATAATTTTTATTTATTTAGAATAATTAAAAGTGTGAAAAATTAAGTTGTCACGGGGTCAGGCTTTGAGCCCGGCAGAAGCACCCGGCGGCGCCAGTGCGATCTTTTGGGAGACGGGTCAGAGTGTTGACATGATCGGCCGCCAACAAGACCTTCGCCTCGCCCTTGAGTGAGCCTAGGAGTAAGCCTAGATAAGGAAGGGAAAGATATATGAGGAAGAGTGGAACAATGACAAAGAGAACACACAGAGACAATATGATTTTAACCCGGGAATAATTGTGCTCGTTTATTCCCTTCATGTATATTAATCACATATACAATGGATCATTCGGTCCCAAGTAGCTACTTCTATAATGGCGCCTCCCACCTCTCGTATGTTTATAATGAGGTACAACACCCCTATTTATACTACAAAGAGGTAGGATTAGGGTTTTCTTTCCCCTTCTCCAAGTTACCCACCTTACCATACCTAGAAAAGCCTTATACAAGGTAAACCTCCAATTTAGGTAATAATTACACAAGGAGTGAGATCTCCATGATTCATATTGTCTTCCCTAAGTAATCTTATAAATCTAAGTTAGTTGGGGCTCCAACTTGGGCTCGCCGCTACGCTCAGCTCGATTGCTACTCGTGGGCCTAGCCAAAGCGCCATCGTGCTACTATAGTGCAAGTTATATGCCCTCACACCGTCCGTCCTGCTATCCCTACCACATGCTTCTGAATCCTTCCGGGTGTGTCGGGATCAGCATTGCATTCGTGATGCCCATATAGTTTGGGTCGCAGACTCTTAGCAATTACTCGCTATCTCTGCGCCAATCGCCCTTGCCATTACCCCGATACATATTAGCATTGGAACCTCAATGTCCCTAATCATCACCGCCATCATTGTTGGTTCTTTCACCAACATAGCCTTTATTGTTGTCTGTCTATTTTGTCACATCGGTCTTGAACGTCATATTCATTACTTGCGATAGTTCGCAAGAATCAACATCCCATCACCGTTGGATCCCGCTACTACGCGTCCCTGTACCATTGTGCACCGCGTGATCCTAGCTGGACAAGAAGACTTCAAGTAATCGGTGGAACCACATGAATAACATGCCTTAGGCCCTAAGTCCTTCGGAACATGGCACGCACATTGATATGCGAGAAATTGTGTGGTAATTAATGGTTTAAGGATATACATTTATGCATTTCATATTGCCATATCTATTCATTTCTCGCCTTAATGTATTTGAGGACGGACGAGCAGCAATTGCATATTTTTCATTTATTTTGAAGTATTTAGTTGCTCGATTGGTGTAATGATGATTAAAGGATGATTCGTAAGTGTTTCAAGTGAAACCGAGAGACGAGGATGAACGAATCGGCGAACAAAAAGTGACGAGTAATATCCATAGATCGACACGAGCGTCGACGCACCATCGACGCCCTAGAGCAGCACGCGTCGATCGACCACCATGCTGATGACTTGGTCGACAAAACTCTCTATCCACGTCGATTAACGCTCGTCAGTCGACCACTTGGTCGACGAAATTCTGGAGCACCCTTCGATCGACCCCGTCAATCGATGCCCGTCGACGCCGACATTGGAAACCTATTTTTGGAAGGAAACTTCTTCTCCAAGTCTTGAAAACTTATAAATACCTTCCATACTTCAGCAAAAAGGGGATTATACACATTCCTAGGGTTCCAAGGCATCAAAAGGAGACCAGATTCTTCCTCCATCTAAGAGATTGAAGATTCAAGATCTACTCTTTCTTTTCCCCTTCTTACTCAAGAACTATGTTTGTCTATTTTATCTTTATTTTATTATTTCATGAACATCATGTGTAGTAGTTTATTTATCCTAGTCCTTGTGACATTGAAACCCATCGTGAGATTATGTTCTAATTAATTCCCGTAATATCTATTTCGTTCTTCATATGATATTGTTTGTGTTATTCTACTTTCATGACATGATTGTTTAATCTCTGATTTGGATTGACCACCTAGATTAGGGATTGGTTGTCAATTGCTAGAAATAGGGCGGATTCCCGTGTAATTGTCGTCGTTTCTCTTTCCCTTGTAGCAACTAATGGTCGCGCATCATTAGGGATAACACAACATAAGTGTATTAAATCGAGCTTATGAGTTTATTGCTTAGATTAGCCTATTTGCCTGGCGTTTAATGTTATTATTGGATTAAATCTAGAGAGATTATTCTAGGTTATTCATTAATTAGGTTTATTAAAGAGCTTGTTTTGATTAAATATTCGGTAAGGGCAAATTCGAGTAGCAGAGCTTATTGCTATTTAGGGCTCATCGTTTCATATAAAAAGTAAATTATGATATTACAATTGGTTAGATGAGTCGATCGAGGGTGAAAACTGAACTTGGACTGTAATTTTCTCATTATATATAAATCGTTACTAATCCTCTTATGTGTTCGTTTGTTTAAGTTTATTTACTTGATTTTTTTATTTCATAGTTCTCATTAGTTAGTTCATCATCTTTTACCCCTTTTTATTATTTCATTTAATACGAATAATCACAAGTTAATCCATACTCCTCGTGGGATCGACCCTTGCTTACCGCTTCTACTAGTTAGTGGAGGAAAGTTAAGAAAAAATACAATATTAAATTTATCGCGTAACGCACGGTCACACATCATGCTTTATACGCCTTCGACATGACCCTATTCGGCAACTAAGTGATGTCCATCGCACCACAGGAATAACATGCTTTGGGTGGTAGACCCCTCAGCATCTCAACGCTTCTCTCCCACGTCACACTTTGACTTACTTTCTCTAGTTGATGGGTACTATGAAAGTCTGAAGTCTCCCCATGTGTATGTCCCTTGCTTGGCGATGCCCTTGAGCACAAAACAAGTCTAGTTGCACCATGATCTCAATCTCACGTTCCACGTCCAAGATATTGATTCGGATAGGGTCAGACCCATTAACTTTGTGCATGTTTTGCTCACCACACTGGTGGAACCGAATCAGCGTATAAGTGTCGCCTCAAAGTCCCTTTAATTTTCCATCTTCAAGATGCCCTGATCAATGTCCTGTTCGTTCCTCCTCCACCAAAGAAACGCTGTCCCTTTTAAAAATAAGGGAGCCATCTAGATCATTGCGTCAGCGGTGGTGATACCAATAGCTGCCAGGTACCATCTTAGTTCCCAAAGAAAGTTGTCCATGGCTCAAGCACTTTAGGATCCATCGAAAGGATCTAGCACTGGAAGTGTCATGGGGTAGGGTATCGCTCCTCCACCTAACTCCTCGATCGGCCACCGCCTTCTCCACTAGGGTTACTTTCTCCCAAAGATGTCGGATCTTTTCGAGCAACTCTGCTTGCATCTCACCAAATTATGAGTGATCAGATCTTGCACATTCTCCATCTCTCCTCGACTTAGCTCCACATCCCATCCCGGTAAATCTATGGATCCGGCACCAACATCGCCTCTGTTGGCTGGATCTACACAATTAGATTGGCTACCAATTATAACAACACCTCCAGTTGCATCAACTATCACGGGATAGCTAGCTCCATCCCTTGGATTTGGCACGGTCATGCCAACATGGATTGTTGGGATCAATCTTGCCTCCATCTTAGCGCCCTCCAACTCCTTATGGATCTCGTTAGAGATCTGAAGATCATAAGCCAACACGGCTCTGATACCAACTATAGTATTAGAGGAATCAAAAGTCACGAGTTTGGCTCTGATACCTACTATCACGGGGTCGGGATTTGAGCCCGGCAGAAGAACCCATGTGGCGTCGGTGCAATCTTTCAGGCGACAGATTAGAGTGTTGCCAAGATCTGCCGCCAGTAAGCCTTTCGCCTCACCCTTGAGCGTTCCTAGAAGTAGGCCTATATACGGAAGGGAATGATATATGAGGAAGAGGGGAACGATGACAAAGAGAACACACATTGACAACATGATTTTAACCTGGAATAAATATCCACGTTTATTCCCTTTGTGAATATTAATCATATATACAACAGATTTTTCGATCCCAAGTAGCTACTTCTATAATGGTGCCTCTCGCCTCTTGTGTGTTTACAATGAGGGATATCACCCCTATTTATACTATAAGGGGATACGATGGTATTATTTCTTCTTCACGTTACCCACCTTATAATACCCAAAAAAGCTCTATACAAGGCAAAACTCTAATCTAGATAAGAATTACATGAGAAAAGGATATCTCCATGATTCTTATCTTCTTTCCTAAGTAATAGGTCTGCAAACGAATCGAGTCGAGTCAAGCATTAGTCTTATCGAGCTAAGATCGAACTAATTTTAACATTGCTCGAGCTCAACGAGCCAAAAATTTGTTGCTCGAGCTTGACTCGGCAAAAAAACTGGCATGCTCGAGCTCGACTCGAGCTCGGCTCGACAATGCTCGAATTCGAGCTCGDCTCGAGTTTGGCTCGAGTTTTCTGTCAATTGGACATTTGTAATACCTACCAAATTACCATTTTCACAATCATTTACCCTAATTATTATCAAAAATAAACTAAACATCCTGGTACATACCATATAACTTGAAACGATAGTACAAATACAATCATCCAATGTCACGCGTCTAAGCGAAATAATAATACATATCCCAAAAAAATCACATTCAAATCTTCATAAAGGGACAAAATACAACATTATAAATGAAGTAAGCAGCAATCCAAGACCGCATACCCAAACGAAAACTAAGTCTAGCCAACCCTGCTGCTGCAAGAGATCTTTTACAAGAGGAATGAGCTACTTTTGAGACGGACGGAATTGATATATGGTGTGCTGGCTCATTTCCATCTTCACAACCTTAAAATTCATAGTTGAAGCTCCATGTCAAACCCTTCAAAAGAAAACTTAAATCACATCATTGTCTGTACAAAACCATTACAAATATGTATAAGATACATGAGAGTTAACAATGAGACCGATGCATACATAGCAATGTGTTTTGGCACTGGTTGTAGAACACAAACTAAAGGCCTTTAATACAAGAGATGACAATAAATGGGTTTAGACAAAAAAAGGAATAAAGCACATAACCCACATTATATAATTCAAAAAGGTAAAAATAAAATAAAATACAGACAAACCTAGAAAGGAAAAAACATAACTCATTAAAGAAAAATGTACTCAACTTGGACAGGAAAATAATAAGACAGGTGATCAATTATGAAAAATATAGACATTATATATGAAATATACAGACTGGTCTCAACAATTAAAGTTTTAGAAGAAGAATCAATATACAGACTAAAGTTTTTAAGAAAAAAACTCTTATGTCTAAAGCCACGCAAAAATCCAAACAAAAGGTAGTTTGAGAAATTAGTGAAAGTGAACTATGATTATAACAGCCAGCCTAATGAGTATTCCAACGTAAAGTGCGGCATTAACACGAGTGTGAACCATATATCATAATTAAAGAAAGAAAACCTTAGAGATTATATAAATGTATCAATACAATTGTGTCACATCAATTAATTATATAGCAAATTAGAGTAATTAAAAGGTTCAATTAGTGACCTAATTAGTTACTATAACATAATCCATAATGTCCTAGTTAACAAAATCGAATATAATCTTCTTGATGCCAAATCTAACTGGAGTGTACAATTTCAGCAAAAGAACACAGACAATCAACTCTATTCCATTTAGTATTTCAATTTATTAGTAACTCATTGAAGAGGTTTTCTGTCAATTGAAAATAATAATAGTAAACAAAATTATAGTGTCACAACAGAGGTAAAAAAAGGACAAAACAGAGGTAAAAAACAACATAATATACATATTACCTTATAAATGCTAGCCTCATGGAATAGGTAACAAGATCTCCTGGGTTGACTTCACTTTCTACGATGTTAAAAGCGATAATAAAAAAGAATATCATAATACAAATTGTAAGAAATATTACAAATAATAAATATTGTACTTTTTTATATATTTACCTTGATCCCTTTCTTGACCCCGTGTAGCTTACGACACCAATCACCAGCACACATCAACATCTCAACAGTCTCAGGAGCCAATGAAGCACGATAGGAGTCGATCCACTCTAGTTCCAGCACTAAATGTAGATTCAGAAGCGACGGTGCTGATAGGAATGGCTAAAATATCAGCAGCCATCTTCGGCAAAATCTTGTATTTTGTAGTGTCTCTCCACCATTTGAGTGCATCTAGTTTAACAATATCTACACTCGAATCCTCTGTGGCAGTGAGAAGTCCATCTTCAAAGTAGGCATCCAATTCATTCTTTTGTGGTTGAACACACTCAATGGTCGAAATATGAGAGAGGAATTCACTCATGCCTGTAAGATGCGAGATTGTTGAAGATGAACCACTAGTGCTCTTGGTTTGTGTATCTTTGTTTACTAACTGAGAGCTAATTGAACCACTTGAAGTTGATGTATGCATATCTACATATTCATCATATAGCTCATACAATGCACGTCGAACCTTGCTTATATTGAGTTCCACTTCGTGAGGAGGATACATCAATGGGAAGCAATAGTTTATGACCTTCATTTTACACCTAGGATCCAATATAGCTGCTATGGACATCAATAAGTTACATTCACCCCAATATTTATCGAATTTCGCCTTCATTTTGTGAATCATTGACCGAACAAAGAAATCTTCATCATTATCTTTACTATCTAGTAGTACTTTTATCCTACAAACTTCATTTAGATATAAATTAGCTGTAGGATAATCACTACCAGATATCACATGAGTAGCTGTCCAAAAAACTTGCAAAATATTGCACACCTTTTGTACTTTTTCCCAATCTGTCGTGGTTGGACATAATTCCATTTCCCAGCTGCGCGATTTATCCCCAAATTCCCAAAACCTCACTTATCGGCTCGCGATCTATCCTCAAATCTTAACTGAAAGTCCGATTCCATCAGCGGCCGCTAGTAATCGAGTGTCAACTTCCATTAGCTCCGACCAGATCTGCGGTTTTATTAGAGGTAAGCACCATTAAAGTGTTTATGCGAGATTTTCTTTCTTTCTTCCCTACTTTAAAATAATAAATCTCTATATTTTGTTCTGTTAATTTCATGATGTACTCACTTATCAAAGTGATTTGTTGTGAATGAATATTACATTATTTTACCTTGAGGTTCAACCTAATTAGGAAAAAATCCAATATACTTCAAAATACAAAAAAAAAAG
>BMAC01001118.1:182238-204569 GCA_014905375.1 Phtheirospermum japonicum
AAAAAAAGAGTAGTAATGGACTAAAGTAGTAGGATTATAACTAGAAAGTACGAAATATATTTAGAATTATAACACTAAACTTAAATAAATTTAGTTTAGAATTAGGAAGGCTTGATAATAATTAAATAATCTTGGAAATCACAAAATTTGCAAAGAGGGACAATGTAGAATAGAGAGATTATAGAAGATTAGATTGGTGTGAGAGAAATGAGTTGGGTATGGGGGGTATTTATAGGAGTGAAAAAATTAAAAAAAAAAAAAAAACAGATAAACCGCCGGTTAAACGCCATTTTGGACCAAACCGGCCGGTTTCGAGTCGAACCGGCGGTTTGAATCAACGGTCACTTGATCTCGACCGTTGATCATCAACGATCACAAGATCAAGACCGTTGATTTCAAACGGCTCGCTGACGACACAGTCGATCGACTGGAATTTTTTTTTTTTAATAACCGGCGGTTTGAACCGCCGGTTTACGGTTTGGGGTATGGGGAAACCGGAACCGGCCCGCCTTAACGACGGTTCCGGTTCCGGTTTAAACCGTGATCAACGGTTTTCGCAACCGTTGACCGCCGGTTCAAACCGGTGGTTGGCCCGGTTCGCCCGAACCGGTGAACACGTCTAGATGTGATCCATTTTAAAACTTACTACTTTAAAGCAGTGTTTTAAAACGGGTATTGTGCAACAAGTTTAGTCTCAACATTGCGAAGCGTAAATTGCATTGCAGATTGAGTGAGCTATTTGGATAAAATATTTTTAATATTAAAAATAATTGCATATTTTCTGTGATATATTTTAATATAAAAAATATTTGAGTTTTTTCTCAAAAGTGTAATTTAATATATAATCTCAACAAATAAAGTACACGTCCTAAGTCCAACAAGTAACAAATAAAAACTACAATTCATATACCACAATAGAAAACAACAAATAAAATAAAAACCATACGATATTTGTATGTAAGAAAATCTTTAAAATGTTTTTTGCATCATCTATTATATAGATGAAGTAATATAAATATAGGATAGCCTCCATTTGTTAATAAATATTTGTGGTGAAAAAGATTAATGCAAAAAAGTAACTAAAAAAATACTAAAATAATGATTGTTGATAATAACTAAATTTATAATGCGAAATTGGTCCAAAACAAGATGTTTAAACAGAATTAGGATGTACAAAATAGGCGATATAGCTCATGCAATAGCATAGATTCCTATCAAAATATTGCCTCCTAGTAGCTCCAAACCTTGAACATGCTTTTAACTTTTTCCAATCAGCCCGACTTAGTTATACTAATTTTGGGTGCCCAAACTTGTTCCCAGGTTTCATGAATTAGTCTCAAACGCTCTTTGATTCCTATCAAGTCAATGTAAGTGTAAAGGGGGTCCAATGCCCAGTCCTTCTCGGCCTTTTCACACGAAGTTTATTGAGTCTCAGTGGGATTTGATTAATCATTCTCAAGACCGGAGTATTAAATTTTAATGGGGCAAAATAAAATAAAATCTATGTATTTTCTAGGGAAAATCAAAATTTGACTAGCAAACGAATATTTTAATTATTAATTATTGAATATACATAAATTCATAACCTGTAATACAATTATAAGAGCATCTCCAATAGGACTAAGTGAATTGTTAATGATATGATAAATACAATATTATTATTTAAAAAAATTCTCCAATTGTAAATGTGAATTGTGTAAAATACGTAATTACTATTCATGGAGAGGAGAGAGAAATAAATTAATTAATATTAATGGTGAATAAATAAGGTAAATCATTAAATAGACAATATCAAACCACTAGATGTAGACGGTGTGCTTAGACATTGTCTACATTTTTTCTTACCACATAAAAATTTTGAAATAATGTGGCAAAAAAATATACTCCGATTGACATCCCATTGGAGATGCTCTAAACTAGTTCTAATTTTGGTAAACTCTAACTACCATCGTCCACTCTTCCCAATCTACGTCTACCCAGGATGATTGGGAAAACCATCCATTTTAAATATATTTATTATTATTATTATTATTATTATTATTATTATTATTTAGTTTATGTTGGTTCGTATTTATCGACATAATATGTGGTGTTTTGTTTTGTTTTGTTTTGTGTGATCAATTCGAGATTAATTTCGAGATTTGTCAAATGTTGATTTTTTGTATATACTAAATTTTTTTTTTCTATATTAGTTTTATTTTGTATTGTCAATTACCGATGAATGTTTCCAATAATATTAATGATATACTTATTTGTTTTGTTTGTAATAAAAAAAAAGTATTATACCAATTCTAGTTTTGGTTATCAGTTTGATAGTAGCATTTTAAAGGGATTAGAAAGTCTTGTGATCCATAAAATTGTTTTAGGGCAATTCAATTTGAAGATTGATGATCAATGAATTGATATTTTATAGTTTTAGTCAATTTAGTCTCGAGTTTCATTACAGTCGAAATATCTCAATATCTCTTGCTCGAATAGTACCACTTACCTCCGATCCCAACCAATTTTCATTTCAGACAACCTTTTCAATTCCTATCCACCCAAAATTATCCCTCATTTACATCCACATATATTATAATAATATAATATTATAAAATGTCACACTCTCTCTACATATCTCTCTCTTTATCTTTTCTCTTCTCTTTTCTCTTTTCTCTTTTGCCTTTTCTCTTTTCTCCTCTAGATAGAATCAAATTATGGGATGTTGTGTGGCCATGTCATCAAACCCAGATTCTTAGGCAATCAATCAAACGGCTTACATTTATTTTCTTCCAAGATTTCACACTTTTAACATTGTTCCCCACTTGATATATATGATATTGACAAATCAGGACATTTATATTCTTCTACGTAAATATGGGGTGGATAATTCGCCGCGTGTAATTTGAATTAAATCACAATCTTATCAAGTGATCAAATCAACAATTTAGTTAATATCCATCCATAATATTGAGACAAACTTTTTTTTTGTCGGGATTCCAATACTTTCAATGGGAAAAGAAAATAAAATAAAACAAAGGCAGATGATTGGGCTAAATTATTTGGGGGTATCGATATCCAGAACATTATGTTCAAAAAAAAAAAAAAGAGATATCCAGAACATTTAGAAATGGAAGTGGGCCCATAATCCAAGTCAGAATAATGATCGTGGACCAGATGAAATTCACGTGGGTCAATCTCCATATGGACCAGAAGCAGCCATGTAGGCAACCAGTTGAAGAATCTAATGTGGCTTTTATAACGAGACACCACATTAAAAACTTAATAATAATAATTAAACTAATAAAATGATATTAATTACTTCGTAATCCTTAGAACAACACAATTGAGAATTTAAAAAGAAAAAACCAATATGTTGTGAATCGAATGGAATACTATATTTTTATGAATTTTAGTATTTATTTGAGAATTGAAAATAGTTTGATTTCCCTCTTTTTTTCTTTTTTTTTCAATTCGATTGAAGTTCTTAGTTAATGGTTGTAATGAATGGTGTAAAGATTGCACTGTTCGAGTTCAAGAATTGTACTATCATGAGATCATGACTTATTGAGAGTGGTTTTGTACTAAATAAATTTGTTTTGACTTCCTAATATTTTGAATGTACTTATCTCTTTTTTGTCTCAATAATTTTTTTTAGAAGGTTTAATAAAAATAAAAAATAAGCTATTCATAATTTATTCTATCTAATAAATTTTTATTCAAAAAAAGTTACAAATCGATATTTTTATAATATGCTCCTACTTTATTGAAAAAATCATTTCTTATCTTTTTATATTATAAAAAACATCTTATTTATAAATTAATATATCACTTTATATTTTACGAAAATATTTTTATTATTCATAAGTAAATTTCCAGTTATTATTATAATTTTCTTAATTATTTTTCATGTATTTTTCTTATTTCTTGAAAAATATTTTGGGAAGTTTTTATTAATTATTATAATTTTTTTTATTTTTTACGTATAATATTTTATATTTTTTAATTATTTTTATATTGATAAATTAATATTAAATCAGCTAATTTAATCAACTAATTTACAAAACACTAATTTAAAATTAGTTGCCAACTATCACATACCAAGCTATCAGCTCAACAAATCAGAACCATAATTTAACGTATAAACGCTAATAAAATTGGATAAATATGTGGGTGTAATACAAGTAATTGGAGGGTAATTGAGAAAAAAATTTGGAGGAACATAATTGAGAAATTTTTTTAGAAAATATGTACGAGCAGAAAAATGTATCATAAAATGTAAAATTTGTATTCATTAGATAATTGAAGAAAGTGTCATCCCACGTGCATTTTATGTTAATAGTATTTGACCAGTTTTAAAATCCAACTAAACTTACGTTTCCAAACCTGTAAATTATACATCTTCCGGTTTACAAATCTTATTATATTCAGCATTAGGCACTAGAATTGTGTAATGAACGTAAATAACTATATCACACCGTTGTTAATATATTCTTCTTATCTTTATAGAATATTGGAAATTTTATACCTCTTAATTCTTAAACCCATGCCACGTTTTTATGATAAAAGTTGATTTCAGCTGAATTCGTTAAATAATGAACCATTATTTGTGCCCAATTTCATTCGATCTTATTTATATTTCATGCGACATCTCTTGTTAATCATAGCCATTATCATTTCTTTTTTCCCAATTCTTGGAAAACATTCTTAATATTATTATTATTATTTATTTATTTTCTGTCTGTCTACTCTTAAAAAGACAGTGTATCTTCACAATCTACTTAAATATTAAGATTTTATCTACTTAAACAATCGATGAGTTTAAAAAAAAAAAATCAATGACCCAAAATTAATTTTATTGGTACGAGATTATCTAACAACAGTTTTTTATATTTATAAATTTTTATTTACGTTAGTTCTAGTTTGTATGTTTGGTATATTCATTAATAAATTATTTTTATCAGATCTAACTCTTTTGATTTTGCTTGATTTTTTATTATTGTGAATTATTAGTATTAGTTGTTTTCAGCAATATTAATAATATTAGGTTGTTTATTCAAAAAAAAAACGATATTCAGAAATGAACTTTATTACACTATATATATGACATGGTACTCCAAAATAGAGTATAGACACTATCCGAACCGTACTCTATTTTAATTTGCAGTCACTCTGTGTAGAGTAACATTATGATATTATCCACTCCCTGTATTTTCTAACTTGTTTAAATAAGAATCTCACAACTATGAAAAACATATTTACGGTGCATTCTAAAAGAATTTTAAGTTGATTTTTATTATTTTATTTTTAATTTGTCTTCCCACTCTAATAATTTTACAAATTAGATTTTACCAATGAGTAATTACGTAAATATAAAGAAACAATGTAAAAAAAAAAAGAAGAAGAAGAAAATGTTAAATGTATTAAGAAATGCAATATTTTAAAGAAAACGCATGTATACATCATTTAATCTAATTCATTTTAATTAGTATTCTAACTATTTGATTATATTAGATATATCTAATTAAATAAATGAGTTAATTGTTTTGATTTAACTAATTTTATCAGAGCATCTCCATTCTCCAATGTTTTTCATGGATTGTGGGGTAAGGCATCTCCAAGAGTCTCTCTATTTAAGCTCGTTAGCTATAAAAAGAGATAAATGGTCCATTTGTGCTTTAAGACACTACTTATGTGCCTGACTCTAGTAATCAAATATACATACCATTAAGATTAACATAAAGTGATATAAATTTTTACATAAAACTAAAAATATAGAAAACATATTTTTTAACTTAAAAGTGAAAATTATTATTAAAGTATTATACTCTTATTATTATTATTATTATTATAAATAACATAAATAGAATAAAATAAACTAATAACAATGTTCCATTTGATGTAAATATAGGATAGATAGTTTTTAAATAGGAAATTTGTTGAATTAAAATTTAAATAGAAAGTCTACAAAATAGGGAGCTATATCGAAAGTAAGGAGTCATCATAAATAAAATATAGAATATTTTATGGAGAATCTGAAAAATTAGAAGGGATTGTTTATATGGGGGTTGTTTATGAATTATTTGTTGATCGTAACTTGTTAATTATTAAAAATGAATAATAAGTAAAAATAAAGTACAAGGTTAAAGTTTGTTTTAAGAAAAATAAATAAATTATAGAGATGTGTATTTTAGACACGACAATACAGAGTCGTGGGTTGAAGTGAAGACCTTATTGGGAAAAAATAAATAAAAAGAAAAGGAAATAAAAAAAATGAAAACCATTAGTTACTTACACCGGGGCGGTTTTTGGTTTTATAACAGATAGGTAAGTAAGGTGGTTTCAGACTACGCTTTTCTTTTTCCCTTTTATGCCGTGTGGGCAATACATCATTTTTTTTACCATTTTTTCTGCTTCGTTTATAAAACCCCAATTCCCAACTCACACAGTCATTCCAACAAACACATAGAATTCAACAACAACAACAACAACGAGATAGATCTATTAGACCATTACTTTCTTCATCAATGGCGAGAAAGGGGTGTGAGCTTTGCAGCAGCCCTGCGCGAATGTTCTGCGAATCCGATCAAGCCAGCCTCTGCTGGGGCTGCGACGAAAAGGTCCACGCCGCCAATTTCCTGGTTGCCAAGCACTCTCGGACCCTCCTCTGCCACGTCTGCCACTCTCCGACGCCGTGGACGGCCTCCGGGCTGAAGCTCGGCCCGACGGTCTCCGTCTGCCATGGCTGCGCGGATGGTGGTGTGGCGAATCGGGGAGGATCGGCTACGAGCAGCCGCCGGAGAGATGATGATGACGACGACGATGGTGGCGGTGGTTATGACTCGCCGGAGAGTGAGAGTGATGACGGGGAGTATTATATCGATAGCGAGGGTTTTAGCGAGGATGAGGAGGAGGAGGAGGATGGAGAGAATCAAGTAGTTCCGTGGTCTGATACTGGTTCGAATTCGCCGCCGGCCGAGGCGGCGGCGGAGTTGGCCAGATATTCCGACGGCGAAGATAATGTTTCTCTCTCCTCGTCGAAGAGAACGCGTGAAAACGCCTTTGAATCTGAGGTAATTAATTAATTAATTTATTTATTTATCCCTTTCTCTCTCTACTTTCTCTCTCTCGATTGGGAACAATGGTGTTAGGGTTACATCTCTAAATTCAATTTGATTTGCGTAGGATGAGAATATGTGCTGTTCGTCGGGGGATTTGGACTTGAATCAACGAGAATCGGGTGAGAATGTCGGGTGTTCGTCAAGCTCGGCAAGGCCGTCGAAAATGCGGCGGCGGAGCAACGGCGGGCCGTCGCCGGAGCAGGCGCCTGACGGGAACGCGCCGCCGTCGGGGACAGCCGCCATTGTAGAGAAGCTCCGGAGATTTCATCAGGAAATCGCAGCGGAAGGGGAAGAGGCATCTGCAGTGATCTTAGGTCTCTGCAAACTCAACAAAGACTAATAATGTTTTCTCTTTCTTCTTCTTCTTTTTTTTTTTTTTGAGTTTGTTGTTTTTAATATTTCAACTGATAATTCACAAATTAATTATACTGCTGATTATTTAGGTTTTTCCTTGTGTTTAAATTTGTATTGGTAAAGTTTTAGTGGATTTGGATTCTTTGTCATTTTATTTAGTGGTTTCAACTTATTTCTGGGCATTTTCAAAGGAATTCATTATTTTTGATTCCTTGATACAAATCTTTTATCATACATACATAAAATCAGGTTGCAAGCTCTCGCGATCTCGAGTTTGGATTAAATGTGACGTGTGTAACTTTGTTTTCAATAGCATTCGTCTGATTTATCGAAACGTTATTAGTAATCATAATCGGGTATAAAAGATCAAATTGTAACCGTCCATAAGCTACATAACACACGTTTATTAGGCCACTTGTAAACGCATTTGCTACTTGCATTGCATTCGATTGGTTAAAGAAAAGAAAAGGGTTCGATGAAATAAATTAGTGGATGGTGATGCTGCAAGAAAACAGCCCATAACCATATTGTAATTCCTTTCCCCACTAATTGGAAACGTCATTTTCATTGCCCAGTTTGCTTCATTTAAAGCAATATGTACTTTTTATTTTTCTATGTTAGCTTCAATGTTTGAGTATTCAATGGTTTTCACATGTATACATGATACCATGGAATTTTTGAAGTTAGAAATCAGGGCTTGTTGGTGATTGAATGGTTAAACATCATCAATAGTTGAGCAAATTCGAATCACGAAAAAAGATGATTGGATTCTCTGATTAAGTTATATTTCTCTAATATATTGAACAAATCTGATTTGGAAGGAACCGAGTTTTCTCTGCCTTTAAAAAAATATATATATATTAGTCTAAACATAATTTCAATAATATCATAAATACGCCCCTCTTTTGAATTAGGATTTATTAAGATTGTGATATTCAAAATTTTGATATTTAAAATTTGTGAATAGTAAAATTTTTATTATTTAATTCAAAATGTTTTATTTTTTTTATTTTAGATGTCAATCGTGTCTAGAAAGTAAGTTATATTGTATGCAGTCTCGCACTGTCAACAAAAAAGAAAAAGACTTCGATTGTTTTAAATAATTTTTAAAAAAGTTGGTTAATATAATTGTATTTTCATCTATGCACCTGAAGTTTACTTGTATTAATTGTCTACTCGATTTGTGTAAGACTTATCTAAGTAAGTGTGGTGTGATAATTATAAGAGTGTATACAAAGGAATGAAGAAATTTAGTAACAAACTTTTCATTTTGGGACACTCGAGAGCAACCAAACCTATACTATTAGTACGAAGGGAGTATTGTATTTAATAATTTTCCGATAAAAGATATGATATTAAATGTTAATAGGACAGTATAGAGTAGTAATTAAGTGTAAGAGCTCATTGATTGAATTTTGAAAATTAAAATTTTAGAACCCACAATCTCAATCATGTACCCCCGGCACAAACGGGGCCCTAAAGAAACTCAGCCTATTTTCTCAAAGTTCGATTGCATTAACATTCGTTAAAATTTTATACCTTGGTATTCAAACTTTTATAAGAATTATACACTTTTTACTTTATATGTCAAATTATGTATGAAATTCGATGATATAGTATTATTATATATTATGTCAAATCATTTCTAAAATGTCTCAAAAATGAATGATGTTGTATTATAATATTGTATTTAATTATATTTATTAATACAATAGTATTTAATAGAAACTAAATATAAAGAAATACAGACTGAACATTTAATTTTTAAATCTTAAAATAAACAATTATTCAATATTCAAAATACCAATTTGATCCTATTCCTACCATGCCATTAGTGTTCTCTTTTTTTCTGAGGGAACAAAGAAAGTGAGAAGTACATCGAGACCAAAGAGTGTGATTAGTGTTGTAAATGACCTGTGATTATTTCTTTAGTGGTGACAACATTTGAGGTTGAGAAGGGGATGGGGACCACTCAACGGCCGAAAGAAAGCCCATATCTTTTCTGCATATTAAAACTAGTGGCTGTCATACTCTGAAGTTTGAACAATGTTCATGCATTTGAAGCTTCGACTAAGTTCTTTGAACCCTCTTACTAAAAGGATAAGAGCAACCCAATATTTAAAAGAAAATAAACGAAATGCAGTTGAGTTGAGTTGATTAATATATACAAAGTTTCATTTGCAGTTGAGTTGTATTCAAGTTTCAATCGGGAACATAGTTCTTGTTCCAAATTATGTCTCATCTACACTTGATTGAACCGATGTATTTTCATCTCGCGATTATCAATTTTCATCTATTAAGAAAAATAAAATTATGTATGTTCAATGGAAATTATCATTTTTTACATAATTTCATTTCAAATCTATCGATAACGCCTCATCATTTAAATCATGTGACCACTATTACCATCAAAATCTAATTAAAATATACGTAATTAATTGTTTCAAAGAATATAAACTGAAACATGAAATAAATGTACTTATAAAAGTTGATTTGATGAAGACATTATAAAACAATTAATCTATATAATTGGTAATCGAAACAAGTGGGCACGAAAAAAAAAAAAAAAAGTGTACCAATGATAATTCATTTATTTTTTACATTCATTTTTCTAATGAGAAGATATGATTACGAGGAAAAAAGTGAAAGTGAATAAACGGTGTCTTTCCTGACATTTTCAATAATGAAGGCGCATGCAAGAGGAATAAAAAAATCTCCCAACGAAAATGATTTTTTTTTATTTTTTTTCAAATATTTAATCGCGGCCTATATTCTTTACTCAGACGCCTTCAACAAGCTAAGGTAACTAACTGCAGTTCCACAACTTTGGTGTGTAGCAACTCCATAAGAAAAGGAAAAAGACAACTTACAAAGGGAAGAAAAACTCATTGTCAAGTAAATCAAAGTGGCAGTGGCAGTGGTTAACATAATTAAAAAAAAAAAGAAAAGAAAGAGAAGTAAATCAAAGTGGCAGTGATTAACATAATAATGCATAAGCATATGCAATTTAAAGGGATTCAGCACACGAAAACCCGATTACGATGCAAGTAACAATGTTACACAGCAAACGCAGAATAAAAGTAACAACAGACCATATACATTACATTTCTCCACAAATAAAGTGAATCTGATCAGTTCCAACTTCGAATACACACTAGACCACACGAACGAAGCTTCAACATGCTGCCCATAAAAAGATAGCACAAAATAATCTTAAAGTCGACACGAAATGTAACTAAATCAGCGAAGACCAATATTACACAACACCTGAAGCCAATGAAACGGATGCGATGAAAGTCGACCACTGATTAGGAATCTGTTAGCAGGAGTTAAGTTTCAGCATATCAAATTAAATGTGCATCAAAAGAAAAATAATCATATGGGAAAAATCAATTCAAAGCACTCTGTGAGCAACCCATTACAGATTAAGCAGACACAGATGATATTAACACAAAGATTGGCTATTTCTAATACAATCTTCTATAAACGGCTAAATTAATTAAAGTGTAAACAAAATAGGTAGTAGCATGATAAATTTTCCAGATTCATCAGATATTTTGCTGTAAATAGAGTAGTAATTAAAAACCATTGCATATTGGACATCCAATTATTAGTCTACAACACACATTTATCACTTCTCCATGTAGATTACTACTAACGATTAATCCCTGAATGATCAGGAACAATCTCAAATTCATAATTCATCACATTCATAGCTAATCATTACAATTTTCAAACAAGCACATCAGAGCAAATAAAATTAGGTTATCACAAATTGATGATAAGAAACGAAAAGCAAACCTTTTCTATCATCGGTTGCATCATGATACTCAGGCTCCTCCTCATCCTCGGCAGCAGAGGCGACAGACACCACCGGCTCCCCAATTTCTCCGGCGCTATCCTTGTCATCAGGATATCTCACGACAACGACAGGGCAAACGCAATGCCTGACGCAGTAATCGCTCACACTCCCAAGCCTCCCATCGCTCCCCCTCTTCGTAGCCCCAAATCCGCGGCTCCCCATGATCACGGCGCTCAACCCTAGCCTCTCAACCTCCAAACACAGCCTCTCCTTCATATCATGATCCTTGACGATGTGGATTTTGAAAGGGATCTGCGCATCCACGAGCGGCTGCGCCAGATCGGCCGCCTTTGTGGAGGTGAACGTGTCGAATTCGTCCTCGAGCTTCCGCTGGGATTCCTCGTTCTCTGTGTCGACTATCGAGAGGTCGACGGACCCCCAATCGGCGCCGTAGAGGACGGAGGTCGGGCGGACGTGGACCAGGATGACGGCGTCTCCAGGGCGGAGGTAGTGGTGGACGGACCACTTGACGGCGAAGGCGGATTCGTCGCTGAGATCGACGGCGATGCCGATCCTGCGCTGAGCGTTGGCGGTGGGGGTTTCGGTGGACAGCGGGGTGGTCGGAGGAGGGAATCGAGGCGAGGAGGAACGGACCTTGATGGCGGCGAGCGGTGGGAGGTCGGAGTCCGGCGGTGGATGCTGCATTTCTGATGGTAGGGTTTTTGATTGGTTTGACTTTCTTATTGGGAGGGTTGACTCGCGTTGTGTAGGGTGGGGTTGGGATGGATAGTGAATACTAGATTGTAGGGGTTTTAAAATTGGTAGAAAGAGGAAGGTGGGAAATGTAAATAGTCAAAAATCTCGGGCGAATTTCGGAATATGCTAGGAATTTTGTGCGTGGCAACTGGGCTTGGTTTACTTGTCCTCTACGTATGGAATACTCCTATTGAAGAATCTAGTGTTGCACTTTAATGTAATGGTTTTCAAGATTCAAATTTCTCAAAGAAGCAGGCCCAATCAAGTAGACAATGGCCCAAATTCCTTGCAGACCAGTTAGTGTATTGGGTCATAAACAGATCTTAGGCCCGGAGGTAGTTATTATACTAGTAAATCGTCCATAATTATTCTAACCATACCAGTGGTCCTGGCCTAATAGATGACAAGGTTATTGCGGGAAAGATTAATCGAAAAAGGTCATTTGAAGATGTCGACGCTAAGTATAGTTTCCTCTTACTTATTAGTAAATGGGTAAATATTGCTAGAAAAATGAATTTTGAAGATGTCCGGCGTTAAAAATAAGTTAAGGTATCATCTTTTTTAATAGTAGAATGGGAAATATTGCTCGAAAAACGCTATTTGAAGATGTGAGGGCGTTAAAAATAAGTTAAGTAAGCTTTCCTGTAACTTATTAGCAAATGGGAAAATATTACTAGAGAAGAGGTCAGGGCTTTAAGAATAAGTTCAATAATATATATATATATATATATATATATATATATATATATATATAGTTATCATTATTTTTTTTGTAGTGACGAATCTTATATGTGTTCTTTATAAAAGTGATTGTTGATATGTCTTGAATCTCTCGCTTCGGTTCCCAAATTTGGTGTATTATCTCAATACTGTTTATATGGTCTTTGATATCAGAAATTTGTAACTCTAATCAGTTAATAAATTATGTTATTCTCTCTACCTGTTGACGTAGCCAATTTGGTCAACCACGTAAATCCATGTCTTCTTTACGTTTTGTGTTTATTGCTCTTTAATCCTATTCATTCATAAGAGTAATTTATCCATTTTTTGGGGTTTCAAAGGGGCGTGGAAACACACGCATAAGAACTCTTGGATAGATTTGAAAAGGGGATGTAACTCAATTTCCTTCAAAATTGCAAGTTAATCCTATTTCCGACAGAGGCATTTGACAATTGAATCCGAACTTGACCATTATTTTGTCCGTAATAAGATATAGATACACACACGCACGCATACATACATGGCCACTACTAACAACTTTTGGTCCCAAGTATTTGAGGTTGCATTTTCCACTAAGGCGTTGGTTACTGTTTCACCCCAAAAAATGACCAATGTTAAGACTGCCTGAACCCTTGAATACCTTCCTGATTTGCACCACAAACAAGAGTTAGAAAGGACCACCGGTGATTTTCCGGTGGAAACCTCTCCGATGCTTAAGTCAGTAAGCGTTTGAGGTGTTTTCCAAGAAGAAAATAAGAAAGTCTCAGAAGAATGACATACCTCTCTCAGCCTTGGGGCCGAAATATTTATAGCTTTCCTTAGTGGGGACCCCAACCGGGATCTAAGGAACACATGGCGCGAATTAAGGACCGTTACCCACAAATTCTGACAAGTGGTCCCACTTGTCTCTTTGTTAGGAATCTAAGAAACAGTTCTCTCTTTCCAGATCTTCCTCATTTCCTTTCTTCAATTTAACCTAGTCCACAATACTTCGTCTTCTCTTTCCTCTCGTTCCTGCTGTTTAACAAGCCAGTCCTTGCTAATACTGAGGAAGAGCTCTATTTTTTCGGAGACCCAATCAGTCTTTTGACCCAGGTCAGGCTAATCCCCACTTCCATGGCATCGACTGGAGATAACCTCAGGACCTTCAGTGCTCTTGCAAAGGACCGAGTCAAGGGTCTTAAGAGAACCGTCTTTTCCCACATCTTGTTCTGCCCAGAGGGCTAGTTAGGTCCTTTTGAGACAGAGCTACCCCGAATTAGATCTGACATATATCCTGCCCTACCAGTTACATTTATTTATGTTACTTGTATCAGTAAGCGGTTTATGTATGAGTGCTCCTAAAGTAGTCAGGTTGGTTTGAACTTACGTGCATATGACTTCGTTTCTCAGGAAATTCGCATAATAGAATACATATATATATATATATATATAATTTTGTCTCCTTGATTTTTGTCCTTTTGATGTTCTGGATTCGATTTATAATGTTTCGCGTCATGCTTCTTTGTTTAGTTGAATTGGGATGTCCAACTTCCCAAGTTACTGTATGTATAATACTACTACGGTCTCTTGAGATTTTTTTGGAAAATAATTATCGTAAATATTAAATTGTAAACATTAAACTGAAAACGTTCTATCAAAACACAAAAATTCTTGTATTGAAATGTAAGTTTAGAGAAATTCGTCTTAATTACTAAACGAATATGTGATCATCAATTTGCTTATAAGGTGGGAGGGCGGCAATAGCTGACACGCCACGATAGCACGATACGAACACGATAAAAAATACGATTACAGAGACAAAGACACGATAAGGCACGACACGGCACGAAATGAAACGAAAACCACGACATTCTAAATTAAGTTAGATTTACACTTATTGTTACATTTATAATCAAATGAGATAGAATATAAAAAAATTGATAGTGCGACACGAACACGGCACGTTAGCCCGTTTGAAAATTTTGTGTTCAAACAAGTAATGAAAACTGACGGTAGACTATTAATCTATTAAATGAATATTATTTTCACAAAATTTTCAACTCGCTCTTCTAAACAGTTTATTACTGATATAAATAAAGCTGCTTAACAAAAGTGGACGTGCCGGAGTGGTTATCGGGCATGACTAGAAATCATGTGGGCTTTGCCCGCGCAGGTTCGAGTCCTGCCGTCCACGTAATTAATTTTTTTAACACACTCCCCACTTTCTGACTTTTTCAATACAATAGTAGCACTTCTTTCTTTTTTGGAAATATATTCACCGTTCTATATGTTAAATTGAATGTATTATCTTCTCATCGTGTTTTCCTAAGATATATAGTATATGTTTTAAGCCTTAGGTTATTAAGTAATAAAAGCCATTAATTAACACATTAATTTCTTAAGTGTAATGCTATTGGTTGGTATTAGGGATGAGCACGGTTCATTTTTGTTCGGGATATCTGGAAATGTTCAGAAAGTGAGTATGGTTCGAAATTTAAAAATCTTCAAAAGCTTATTATTATTTTTTTTGTTACAGTTCGAATCGGAAAAAAAAAAAGTCAAAGTCAACGGTTATTTTACGGTTCTAGTACAGTTCGATTCGATTCTTGGACAATCTCCGTTTTACGCCCAAATCGTAAAATAACATTACTATATTATTGTGAATTTTAACTTTTACTTGTGAGTTGATAAATAATTAAAATGCAAAACAAATAAATAAATATCATATTTTACTTATTAATTATCGAATATAACGAGATTTATAGGTAGTTTAATATAATTATGTTCGATACAAAGATTTTAGGGGAATTAAAAATCTTCAGTTCGTAAATTAATCAATGGTCAACGGAATTTTCAATTTTCAATATAATTCGGGTATTTTCAAATCCTGTGCTTAGCTTAGTTGGTATTATCATTCATCAGGATATTAAACTCGCGAGTTACCCCCAAAACATTAATTATTCTACAAGATAAGCTTATTTTTAATAATTAGTTTGACCTAGAGAGTTTTCTCAATTCTATTCGATTGCGCATAAGTGTCGGTTCGCTTCGGACCGACTTAATTCATGTGTAACAATTTGGAATTATTCTCTCTTGTTCGAGTTTGATGCGCAAAAGACACTAAATTTTATGTACGACATTACATGTGTCATGACAAATACACTAGCGCTAATTTCTTTTCTTTTTTTAAATGTGCTTACTAATATTTTTTCTTAAAAAAAATAAAAAATCAATTATATAAAAACTAATTAGTTGAGAAGGCCAGTAGAAAAAGGTACCCAAAAAACTCTCCTCACAACTTTATAGTAATTTACTGTGAGTCCTCTGCAAAAATTTATACTCATTACAGAAAATGTACTTGCTGCAGCTAGCTGATATAGCCTCTTTAGCCTGTTGTAAATACTAACTACTTGCTATTTCATTCTGTTCTCAGCATCATATTCTCACTCTTATTTCTTTTCTAATATAATATTAATAAAAGAGGCACTTTTTAAAACAGAAAGTCCTCAGACATTATCCTTGTGTTTCAGCACTTACAATGCAGAAACAAACTGTGGAAAGGCAATATCTCTTAAATTGGTCCAGACAACAGAATTTCTGGGGTTTTTTTATAATAATAATAATAATAATATTAGAGAATATTAATATTAGAGATAGTGAAGCCTAAAAACTCAGTAAATGTATTGCCTCAGTCTGGAGATGTGAAAGTAGTTTGACAACCAAAAAAGGTAAACAAAAGCCTGTGTTTTAGGGTTGTTGACAACATCCATTTCACAGAATTGTTTTTAAAGACAATTAAAAAAAACTAAAAAAAAAAAGAAAAAAACTCCAAACCCTGATCTAAATTAATAGGATAGCTTTAGAGACAGATCAACACAAGTTGAGCCACGGCGATTAAATCCAGGAGTTTCTGCTAAATTCATCATCGCCAATTCATCATCATTAATATTAATCTGAGAATCACTTTTGCTGCAAGATGGGAAAAACTCATACTCCATCATCACACCTTCTGATGAACTTGTAGATCCTTTCCTATGAACTGCCACTATTTCTACATGACCCTACAAAAAATAAAATCCCACATTCAATATACCATAATAATAATTATTATAATAATAATTATTATAATAATAATGTATGATTAAATTCCCTGTTTTATCTGTTATATGATGATTGTAAACCCTTATCCAAAAACTTTACCACAGCTTCCCAAAAAAAAAACACACAAAAATAAAATAAAATAAAATTATAATGCATGATTTTTCATGTAGTATAATAATCCCAGATTTCTAAAACGAAGAAAAAAGAAAAAATCCCACATTAAAACCCATCAAATTTTTTAATCAAAAAAAAAAAATCGAGAAAGCCCATAACACAGTGTGTATAAGCCAATCGAACAGTGACATAGAAATATTTTGTGTTTTCTTATTAAAGAATATTTTCACCTGAGGCATTTTAGTCCCAAAATTCAGACCCTGATGATTTTCTTGCCTGGTAACATTCTGATATTCTCCAATATTGTTCAACCCCAAAAACCCACAGTCACCTTCATTAAATTTCTTCTTCTACAACATCAAAAAAAAAAAAAAACATTTAAAAACGAAATAAAAAACTTAATTAAAAAAATTACATATAGGGTTAATTTAATTATAACCTTGTGACAAGCATTGCAGTGTCCAGAGAGCTCCTTAGACAAACCAGGGCTACCCAGCCCGAACAGATCCACTTGCCCGTACTGGAAACCCAGAAAAGCGCCAACACTCGGAGCCCCGAACCCGCCCAGCTTGGGGATCGGGTCGGGGAACGGCACGTTCTCGGTCATCTTCTTCCACCTCTCTTGCAGCCTCAGGCGCTCGAGCTTTTCAACACCCATCCCTCTCTGCGGCTGCTTGTTCTTTTTCTGCCCGGATGATGACGTGGACGAGTCTGAGCCCTTGATCTTTCTCCTCCCGGAACTACGTCGTTTTGGTTCGCTGCCGTCGTGACCGTGCTGGCGACGGTCTTGTGGGTTTGTGTCGGCCATGACAACCGATGTAGCCATTTTCTTTTTTTCTCCTTTTTTTACTGTGTGTGTGTGTGTGTGTGTGAGATAAAACAGAACTTGGTTGGGTTTGTGAGAGGTTTTTTAGAGAGAGAAAGTGAGGAGAGAGAAAGGGAAGCAGAAGTAGGAAGTACAGCTGAGAAATGCAAAATGTGGGGGGCTTTTCATGCAGGTTTTTGCTTATATGCATACATATATACATACAGGAAAAAAAGGTTTGATGTGAGCATTAATATTATTATTTATTTTATTTTTTACTTCTGCTGGATCAGTTATTGCATTTGTCTTTTGTTAATTTCTTTGTTTGTTTATTTACTTTTTGCATGATATTAAAGAATGACTGAGATTTTGTACCCATATTTGGGTTTGTGAGAAACTTTTCAGTTTTTTATTTTTTATTTCTTTTTACAGGGAAATGATTAGGGAAGGGTTAGACTACAAAATGATAAATGATAACCAAAAAAAAAAGTGGTTAGTTTAGGCGAATGTTTCAATTTTTTGTTTCCACAAAGGTTAAAACATGTCCAAATAATGTTAAAATTTAAAAATTAGTGCCCTAAATTACGACCACAAATAGTTATTTAATAGTTCAAACCAACATATAAGTTAATAGACTACTTTGTGTAACATGTAGTTCAATTCGGATTTATTTGTGTAACATGTTTAAGTTTACTTCGCGAATTCATATCATAAGCCTAGTTTTGATAGGATAATAAAATATTTGTAAAAACATCAAATTATTTTTACCTCGATTCAAATTCGATTCGAATAACACTTCATCAAATTAAACTAAACAAAAAAAATTTAACCAGTTATAATTACATTTTTAACAAAAATGAGTAATATATTTCGTATTTCACGTATTATATATTTGCATATATATTTTCTTAATGCTATTTTTTAATGTTGGTTTTATTCCGTGGACTTTTTTTTTTCCCTTTTTTTCTTTGAAAAGGTGTGAATCTATAGCATGGGGCTAATTAAGGCCTTCAAATATATATATATATATATATATGCAACATCTTTTTACTAATCTCTCTCCTTGCCCCCTAGGGGATATACTTTCCAATTTTGGTGGTTACTAGTATTCATGTTTTTGCTGTTAGGAATGACCATTTATGGCAACGTATAAAAAGCAATCATATACACACAGATTTCGTAACATATGTTATCATGTCATACTAATCAATTACTCTACACTGCAATTTATAACTGGAAATCCTCAAGGTCTTCGCCTTTTTTTAATTTTCAATAGTATATACCCTAATAATAGCATTTCTTGAAGAACAATCCCATCCATTATTTTCCAGGGGTTTGAATACAAATTACTTGTCCGATAATTAGCTTTTTATGTGGAATTTGGGGTGTTTGTTTTGGTTTGGTTTTTTATTTTTTAAATTTATAGTTCCTTTTCCTATACCCGGGACATTCGAAGAAGTATAATCTAGAAATTAAGAAAATAAAAAACGATTTTCTTTAGTTGAAAGTTAAAAATGAAACTTCAAACTTTTCTTTAATAAATAAAACTTTTATTGACATTTTGAAATGATGAATAAAATTACAATACAAAATCAAAATTGTATTTTTACTCTTCTTAATTATTTTTCCCTCTCTATTTTATTACGAGTTCGTGATAGGAAAAAGCTAAAAACTCGTTGGAAATGAAAACTACATAACAGTAGTTCATAATAACTATACGAATAGCAATATTGTGAGTAGTGTTAGCCAAGTTTAGAGCCAAGCATGATTGAATGGGATCAATTCGGCGGAGTTTATAAAATATTGTAAAATAAAATGAAAAATCGACTTTCCGTTCACCGAAACTTCAATTAAAAAAATAAATAAAAATGCCTACATAAATATTGGAGTAAGTCTCCCAACAATAAAATTACAATCATAGTATCATAAACAAAAACCAATTAGTTTTTTTAAAAAAATTTAAAGTTTTTCTCGTTAACTTACATCAAACACAGCGCTTACTTTATTAGATTTAAGTAATTTTAACTTTTAACAGTAAAATTGAATAATTTCTCAAGCTTGTATCATTTTCACTTGTAAATGAACATACTAAACATCAAATTATTATATATCCCACCGCCTACCGCCTAAGCCTATTTTTGAGAACACTGTTCTTATGTGGTCATTAAACATATTACTGTTGGTGTAATAGATTCACGTTTTCCCCTTAATAATGTCATTTGAGCTATAAAAGTATCACTTTACATATTATCAAGGTAAAAAATAATAGAGTCACATTACTAATAAAATCCTAAAATAGTATATGTCTTTATATTGCAAAATTGTGGTGATTAGCTTAGTATAGTTTGTGGGAGAAATAAAATAATTCTATTTTGTTGATAATTTTTAAAATTAAATAGAATCATTTATGTCGCTAATTTAGAAATTCGACTCAAGATTCTGACCAAATTTTCAATTTGGTTGGGTTCAACTTAAATTAATCCATCTTTGGGCACCCTACCCTATTCAAAGTGTTAGAAAGGCTAAGTAGCAATATTCAGCTGAGGCAGCATTTGGTGTTTGCGCAGATCCCAATAATAATTCTATGCAGAGCCTTCTCTGTCTCTCTGGGGGAGCTCAAATCCGTCGTGCCTGCCCAAAATCAGCACAAAATCGAAAAACACCCAAACACATCCCAACGCCGACACGTGTCGCCCATTTCTCCCTCACACGTGCCGGGATGGCCATCCACCATCCTCCACGTCGCTTTTCCTCAGCCGCCTTATGTCCGTACACACTCGGTCCTTTTTCTCGCGAGGTGAAAATTAAAAAAAAAAAAAAAAAAAAAGATTCTCTACTGCGCCACCCCACCCTATACGCGATCCACCATTATAGGTAGCTATAGTGGGGACCACCTAATTCATGGGACCACCTCTCTATTCCCAGATTCTCACAATTAATCTGTTAATATAAGATCGGAAAATCATGATCATCTTTTTTTTTTTCCCTTTTTTTTTCTTATTGTGAATATGTTGAATTTGAACTTGAATTTCTTCAAAGCATGGGCCAGTATCGCGACCTGGCTACATATTATTGGTTTTGGTATTGACTATATAGTATTAATGTATTATTTGGCTAAAATAGAAAGCAAGTTAATTTTTTTGACAGGAATGAGTCACTTAAGTTAAAAAAGTAAATAAAACTAAAAAATGGAAGATTTATTATCTTTATTTGTCAACGACTTACACAAAATCTTAGAATCTAACATTGTTTTTTGTTAAATTTATTAATAATAACTAGACATCAAAATCGATGTAATTAAACTAATACAGGTATTCTCGGACACAGTCTTATCTATACCGCCCAAGTCCTTAATCTCTTCTTGCCTTTTTGGTCTTTCCTATTTTACTACAACCAATACGATGTATATTTAGTTGAATTTGCCAAACAAGTCAAGGGCAAAAAGAAAATCATTATCTTTATTATGGTCAATCCCAAAAACTTTTTATTGGTTCTTGAAA
The DNA here is from genome assembly GCA_014905375.1 of Phtheirospermum japonicum. Lineage (NCBI taxonomy): Eukaryota > Viridiplantae > Streptophyta > Magnoliopsida > Lamiales > Orobanchaceae > Phtheirospermum > Phtheirospermum japonicum. The sequence goes on from BMAC01001118.1 coordinate 203,473, forward strand.
AAGCAAACCAGAATCAGTCTTCTGAAATCTGAAATCTGAAAACTGCTTTGAGCTCTGTCTCCCAAAATGGTAGGATTTGGGAAGAAAAAATGCACGCCAAAGATAATTTTCGTGCTAAGATTTAGGTTGTTTAAGAGGTATATTATGAAGTCTAGAAAATTGACCATAAAATAAATGCCAAGATTTTAATATGATATTATTTATTACCCATTTGGCATTCTAGCTGAAGAATATCTATATATTATACGGATACATAATACCTGTGAGATATATAAGATAGTTGTTGCATTACTTCTTTTAGTACCATGAAAATAACTCATGACGGTAATTTTCTCTTCCTCCAAATAAAAACAGTCATGAGTATTAGCGTGATGATTGTTTAGGACAAATGGGCCTAAGGAACAAATATCTCAGCTCAATTACCTATCTCGAAATTTTACTCCATTGACTCAATTTTGTTACAAATTAATTGTCATTTTAGATATAATTATTTTAAGAAATCAAGACCAATTTATGAGAAAAAGAGCTAAAGATATTAATTAGAAATATTATCATGAACGGATGAAAGTATAATAATTATCTGTCATGATTGATCATTTCAGGCATATTAATAATTATTTCTTGGAAATATAAATGTGATATGAAAATTTCTAAATTACAACAGATGGAACAGGATGAATGGAGTATTAAAGTGACAATGGTCGGGTTTATCTAAGAAAATCTTAAATTAATATATTTAAACTACTAAGAAAAGGAAAATTGTTTTTTGTTCAAAATTCTCTTAAAAAATTGAATAAATCTCCTCTATCCAATCTGAAATTTGCTGTCCTGTATTCATATCCATCACTAGGATGTTTAATGGTCTGTTTTAAATAAGGGGTGAAATTTATTGGGTTTTTTTTTTTCCTATGGGTTTGCCACAAGGATACTATGATTTAGAGTAACTGTTAGTTGTAGCTTTATGCAACTTCTGTGAAAGCCTAACTACTCCTGGCAAACTAGCCAAATGTCAGTTCTTACCCTCATCAGATTTTTTGTTCGTATTAACACACACACACACATACTAGAGAGAGAGAGAGAGAAATTAAAGTGAGTAT
>BMAC01001119.1:14353-28568 GCA_014905375.1 Phtheirospermum japonicum
CAGATTTCACGATGTTGTTAATCAATGTTAACAACATCAGATTATCAACATCGATTAGAACAGAATATAAACGTGCAGCGGAAAATAAAAATAGAGAACACGATTAAACAAATTCAGTTCACAAGTAAATACTTGTGAACTTGGGTGTACAAACCCATAAACTATATTACTTTCAATTCACGTTCAATACACAATTATAAAGTAATATATGAAAACTAAATATCAAGAAACTTAATACTAAATACTTGTTGCCGGAATGGCAAGATCTCTTCGATTGGTCACGCAACTTCCAAGATCTTGTTACTCACGAACGTTGGCTCCAAGTAGTTTTCTTCACCGTGTTCTTCTTCCTTTCTTGTGCGTCTTCTTGCYTCGATTCTCCTCCAAGAATTCCGTGCGTAAATCTCTAATAAAAACCGTGTCTCAAGTATAGGAATACTTGTGTCTTAAATAGACAACTAAGAATCCTAAACTTGGTAAAATCCTAAAAACAAATCCTAAACATAATCTAGGAATAATTAAAGTCTTGTGCATAAACTAGGAAACATAAAGTTGTCCTAAATCTAGTTCCCTAATTTATTTTGTGCCCAAGAAAGGCAAATAACAAAATAGGAATTATTGCCAAGAATAAATTCCTCAACAACCACCAATAGAATGTTGACAAATTGCTTTAAGAGAGTCTAAGCTAGTCGTATTAACGGTGACATTATCGAATAAAATTAAAAATATTTTGTTAACTAAACCAACCACATATAAAATGATATGAATTTTGTGTGAAATATTGTCCTTGATATGCTCATTATCAAACTCTCTAAAAACAATCAAACATTTTGCAAACTCCTAGAATTATCAAACTAGCGACGTATTCCCATATAATCATTTGCATGAAAATGATCCATCTAAATATCTGAACATATCGAGACTCTATGTGACAAATTAGCAAATCCAGAACACAAATCAAGTATATATTCACCAATAACCTTTATAAGATCTCAAGTAACCGTATTACATAAAACACTTGTACTCAAGGGATTAAAAGTATTGTTCATAAAAACTTCATAATAGTCATTATCAGAATAACTACAAGGAAGACACATAACGAACACAAATTTTGAAAGATTCTTCTATACTTTTGCTTTAGTATATTGAAATAAGAAGCTCGTATTTTGACCCCCGACGGTAGAATCGACTGGGATGGATGTGTTGGAATTTGTAGAGACAAACACCATGCTCGTGCAGCGGAAGTTTAAAATTTTTGTAGATCCAACAGATCTATCCTGTGAACGAATATATTTATACGATAAATAAACGAGATAAAAGCATGAAACCCTTACAGTAAATCCAGGTTCGAGTTCAACACTAAGGTATCCACGCGATTAATTCTCCGACTGCAAGATCTAACTCCAGTGTATTGGTATCGTGAAGAAAGTTAGGAAATCTCACGACAGCTCAAAAACTCCCAATCTCAAAATTAGGATTTATGTTTTCTAAAAACTCTCTTGTTTTTCATTGTATTTTCATTATGTTTTCATTGTTTACAACTTATGACTTTATGTTATATTTATACTAGGTACATAAGAGAACCCTAATCCTAAAAGGGTTGGACTTGTCCAAGACATGGGCCCAAAATAATTTTAGCCAAAGTACCTTTATTAATATAACATAGATAATTAAACCCAAATCCCATTTAGTTTAATTAAATAATTTATATCAAATATAAATTAATATCATAATTATTAACAATTAAATATTACAATTCTAAATTGAATATTTATTACTTTCTTGATACACTCTTAAATCGGAAAACTAATCGCATATAGTGTGACCCTATAGGCCTTTATATATGACATCAATCCAATGATGATCCAAACAAAACTCCTAGACGGCTTAGTTGGACGAACTCAACATATAAAGAACATTCACTTGAACTTAGCGAATTATAACCTTTATACAAAGCTTTGGTGAAATTCCTTTCATTCCGAATCACTCGATTAAGCTTAAGATTTATCCAAGTATATATCTCAATGGCTTAATCAATTTATCTCATCTTTATAAGATTAAACATGTCTCTTGCATTGGCTAATGACTTTAGTCGACCTAATATAGAGATTATGAGTGATCTCTCTCGAAATTCCAATCGAGGAATGAATTCTTTCTTGGCTTAACTACCACCTTCATTTACATCATGATGCACCCAACACAAGCCGTATTTACCCCGAAAGGAGTGCAAGCATTGGTCATGGTCAAAGTACATCACTCAGTAAACAAGATACGTATTGACCTCAAGTCAAAGGATTATCACACGCTTTATACACTGATAAATTTATAGACATACAATAAATAACTTATCAGTAGGGTTTGTCAATACTCTCCAAAGTATCCATGTGCCCATCACGAATAACTATTATTCGCAGTCGTGAGACTTACTGCATTCTCTAAAATGTGATGCAGACCACATGCCGACATATATTATATTATCAATATCCCAATCTTGATAATCATTAGTTGTGGCTATTTTAAGAGTAATGTTTTTATCAATGACATCTCACCATATCAATGACAACATTAACTCTACGGGAACATTTATATGAATAATCACAAACAATCAAAATAATAATTCAATAAATGCAATGCCATATATTTTACGAAATATATAATAATTGTGATCAAGTATAATGTCTTTAAAACTGATTGCCTCTAGAACATTCATACTTTCAATCTCCCACTTGGCCTAGAGCCAATCACCTATATATCCAATATTCAGGTTTACGAAATGCTCATCATGTTACCCAGAACATGATGGATTTTAGCACACTCTATTTTAATTTCTCCTGTCTCCACTATCTCCCTGATCAAGTGGTAGCGTCTTAGTACATGCTTGTTACTGTTCGTGGATCACTGTTCCTTGCTAGCACAATAGCACCAATGTTGTCACAATACAACGATATTGGTGCTAGGAACCACCCCTAATTCCTTAAGAATTTGTTTATCGAGACAGCTTCTTTAGCTGCCTCCTACGCAGCAATGTACTCAGCTTCGATTTACCGAATCAGCGGCAGTAGTTTGGTTGGAACTATTCCAACTTACTACACTATCATTGAAAAGAAGGCATATCAAATATGACTTAAGATTATCACAGTCAATTTAGAAACCCGCATCAGTATACGCAGTAACTGCCAGTTCCTTTTGTCCACTATAGTCTAAGAAATATTCTTTAGTTCTTCTAAGATACTTAAGAATACTCTTGACTGCTTTCCAGCGTTCTTCCCCAGGATTCTGCTGAAAACTAACAATCATGCTAAGTGCATAGGCCACATCTGGCCTTGTGCAAATCATGGCATACATGATTTATCCTATTGCTAAAGTATATGGGATCCTTTTCATGCGCTCAAGTTGCTTATCAGTAGAAGGACCATCCTTCTTTGATAACTTGAAACCATGACCCATTGGAATATATCCCCTGTTGGAATTTTCCATAGAGAATCGTCTTAGCACTTTATCTATGTACATGGACTGTGATAGTCCCAATGTTCTATTAGGTCTATCCCGGTAGATCCTAATTCCAAGAATATAGCAGGCTTCACCTAAGTCCTTTATCATGAAGGTTTTGGACAACCAATCTTTTACTGATTGCATGACAAGGTTATCATTTCCAATTATCAATATGTCATCAACATATATAATAATAAAAACCATACTCCCTCCAGTGCGTTTACTATAAACACGTGGATCTTCTTTGTTTCTAACAAAATCAAACGATTTGATTGCTTTGTCAAAACAAATATTCCAACTTCTAGAGGCTTGTTTAAGTCCATAAATAGACTTTGTAGCTTGCATACCAATTTGGGTTTTGATTCAGATATAAAATCCTCTGGTTGTATCATATACACTTCCTCGGTCAATTCACCATTGAGGAAAGCAGTTTTAACATCCATCTGCCAAATATGGTCATCATAGTATGCAACTATAGCAAGTAAAATCCTAATGGACTTGATTTTCGCAACTGGAGAAAAGGTTTCATCATAGTCAATTCCTTCTCGTTGACTATAACCTTTTGCTACCAACCTAGTCTTGTAGGTTTGTACCTTGCCATTTGCATCGATCTTCTTCTTGAAGACCCATTTGCATCCAATGGGTCTAACCCCAACTGGCAAGTCAACCAAGTTCCAAACTTGATTTGTATACATCGAGTCCATTTCTGATTTCATGTCTTCCAGCCACCTCTTTGAGTCAATGTCTAACATAGCCTCGGTGTAAGTTCTAGGTTCATCATCGTCCGGGATTTCCACGTCACCTTGACCCTCTACAAGGAGGTTTAGTCTTTCTGGTCGCCTATGTATCCTAGTAGACTTACAAAGTTGGTTGTCATGCGTTTGAGTGATTTGAGTGTTCTGATGATGAGAAGGCTTCTATGCTGGACGGTCCAGCATTTTGAGACTCCTTAGAAGTGTCATCAACATGAGCTTCCTGAGGAGGGAGTTGTGCAACCATTGCTTGGTCTTCTATTGGTTGCGATGATAAATTTTGCATTACTGCATCAATTCTATCAATGCTCCCACTGGCTAAAGATTGTCCTCTAAGTGATAAATCTTCACCATAGAAATGACCAGAAGCTCCCAATGAATTCTTGTCTAGGTCATTAGACAAGTTTTCAACCTCCATGTCACTTTGTGGTTCTTGAATTTCTTCAAGTTCTATCTTATTTCGACTTCTTTCCTTGTAGACATAGTCTTCCTCAAGGAAAGTCGCTTGCCTGAAAACAATGACCTTATGTTCTCCAAGAAGATAAAATAGTACCCTCGTGTTTTTTTTTAGGATACCCCACAAAATAACATTTCTCACTTTTAGATTCCAACTTGTCAGTAAAGCATCTTCTTTACATACCCAGGTTCGCATGTGCGTAAGTGATGGCTTCTTATACGACCACTCTTTCCTGTAGTAGAACGAGAAGAGCTTGCCATATTAATAAGAAGAATTAAAAAAAACACTAGAGGGAATGAATAGATTATAGAGATTTAGAGACGAGAGTTGAGACTTGGTAATATTTTCACAACTTAAAACGTGTTTCGTAAACTTAAAGCTTGAAAATATAAGAGAATAAGAAGATTATAGATTAATTTATGTGAGAAATGGTGTTGAGGATGGGGTGTTTATATGTGTAGAAATAAAAAAATATGCCCATTGGAATTGCTGATTTTTGGTTAAAACCGACAGTTTTGTACCAACGGTTAGATTTTGGAGTTGTTGATCAACAACGGCTCTCTAATCGTGGTCGTTGATTTTAACCGGTATTTTGTCGTTGGTTCATGATTTTTTCACTATTGTATTTTTTTTAAATTTTGGTGATTCACGGTTAAGATTTTGCCTAACCGAACCGTGTAAAAATGGTATATGGTTTTATTTATAATTGTGAACCGTGATCAATAGTTAACCAAACCATTGAACATGGCTGAAACCAGTAGTTAGCCAGTTACTATAATTATTTGTGCACCTCTAGATATGACCATTGGTAATCAAAGATGTTAACTGAAAATTTAGTAGCGATTTATGTCAAATTATACCATGCATCTGGCTGCACAATGCATGATGCACCCAATTCTCACTTTAATGTTCCAAGTGATGAATATGAATGTTCCATGAGATGAATATGTATGTTTTGTGATATATGTGTGATGAATATAATTGTATTGGAAATTTGATGCTTTCTTAATGAATATACGTGTTTTATGTGATTATTATGGATATTATTGAGTCCGAGCTTTGTGTTACTCTTTTCAAAATTAAAAATCCAAGTTAAACCAATACGCGTCTACATTTTAAAAGGTTGGCTCGCCCTCAAGAGAACGGGGTCACTTGTAGACCGGTAAGTTAAACTCGGGTCGATCTCTCAAGGAGTGGAAATACGGAGTCAATGATGTTTATTAAAACACAAATTTTAATACTAAACACGCGATCAACGGGGTTTTTGTTTCGAAAATCACCAAAGCGCTTAATTTTAAAAACTCGATGTCCTATCTTGCTACGAGGGCGTCAACCTTTTCGCAAGAGTGGTTTAATCGATGAACAAACTCAACAACGAGTATTATAACTTATTCTAAAGACCGTTCCACCAAATCTCATTCATACATTCAATCGAACAGTTAATAAGCATTCAGAAGCACAATCAAACGTAACAACTAAACCAATTGAATAATACGGATTACCAATGATCATGAAATAAAACGTCAACAATCGTTCATAGATAATCGATCTCAAATGATCCACATGAAACATCAAACACAATGGTACGAAATTTCTATCTAACATAAACTACGAAACTAGACTACGAGATAAAGTTTAGAGATTACTAAATCGTGAGATTTATCAATCACGATACTACGGTGAATCTTGCTGAATCCTTGATAATCCGGGGAATGAAATGAACCTCGCTGAATCCGGGAAGCTTATCACGAACCTCCATCTTCAACGATTATCCGAACCGATCGAACTCCTAAATATTATTGCCGTAAGGGCTATAGATCAAAAGTCGAGAAAGTTGTCAATTTTCTCTCCAAATTAATATGATCCAAACTTGTGGGTGAAAGGATGATCATTCTCTGCAGATTTCTGAGTTTTATAGGCTCAAGAACCGTTTCGTAACTAAAGAATCCCAAAAATCTGCATTTGTAACGTTCGAATCCGATCGGATGAAGTCTCAGTCCTCTTGACCGGTCGGACGTAGGTCTTCTCCGATCGGTGCATGTTTTGAAGGTCAATCCGATCGGTTGTTGGTATTATCCGGTCGGATAGTTATTCTTTTGGCTACTTCGAGCGCTGATCCTTGGTCTTCATCTGTCGATTTTCGTCAATTGATTCAGCTGAAAGGGAAAAACAAGAAAAATGGCTCTAAAAGGCCAATTATTGAATGAAAAGTCGAAAAGCTAAGCGAAAGGCTAAATAATGCGAAATCATGCAAATAGCTTATTCTTGACCTAAGAAGACGGTAAAAAGACTAAAACGTGACTCAAAATATGTACAAAAGTGTAACAAAAATGTACGAATCAATTATGTGTGATGAATATATATATTTTTCTATTGAGGTTTTATTGAAACAGGTGAAAATTGTGCCTTTTCTTCTCTATGAGTATGTATACTGTGTGATGAAATGGATGTTATGTGTGATAAATATGACACAATTTTTAATAAAATTACATTCATCACACATAACATTCTTATTCATCTCACAAAATATTAAAGTGGGAATCGTGTGTGTCATGCATTATGTACCCGGGTGCATGGTATATATCCTCAAGACACCATTCAATAATTATAAAAAATTTGTAGAAATTATTTGTTTCTTGGTTCTTGTTGTCTATTAGAGGATTGTTCCTTTTGACATAAAATGCTTTGAAGGTTATTATGTATGTGCCACACTTTATTCCCGCATTCCAAAGTCCACTTGGGCAATCCATAACATTTTTTGATTGTTCGCATATCTCTAATTCAGTATTCCTAAGAAGACAATAATTATATGCAATGCCTACAATCAAAAACTTCATTACAATATCAAGCCAACATTTTTTGTAAAGCAACTACGAAACCTTAACAAACTCATCATCAAGCATAGATCGACTTGAATTTGTTGTCATAAAATTGAAAACTCCCTTGTGTAGGCACACCCTAGATGCACTAATTACCCCCTCACAGGTCTGCGAATAAGTTGGGTTGCTTGCGAGCTACTCTTAACTGACTAGTCAAGAGGCTGTGAACTATATATACATGTAATAATATACATAGTTTATAACATATACTATATATTACACCAATTAATAATACATACTATTTATACTATATAAATTAACAAAAACACAAACTTGAAATTGACTCCACACTTCAATAAATAAGTCTAAGCTCATATTCTTGTATCTAAGATCGTTAAAGCTCAATGAGCTTTAGTTCATGTTCGTTAATCTTAACGAGATGATATCGAGCATCTACTTTTTAAACTCAACAAAGTTTGGCTTGAGCTAGTTAGTTTGTTAAACGAGTCAAGCCTATATAATCGAAATTCCGGCTCAACCCAACTCATATGCAGCCCTACCCCCACATCTCAACGCATCTCTAAAGTAATCAAATATGTAAAATCTTCCTTGTTTGCCTGCAAGCCCAACCATAATATTGCATAACACATTGCAGTTTCTTTTGTTTGTATCAAGGTTGTAAGAAAAACGAAGCGATTCTCCTTGTATTAGGGAATCATCACCACCAATAAACTTGGTTCTCGTCTTGTAGTATATGTGAAGCAATCCGAACGAGTCTGGAAGTCAATCCTGGATCGACGAAACCCTGTATCAAACGAATCATGTTGTCACATCCAATCGTTTTTCTTTCATTAATGATACCACCCAAGTTTGTTTTATTATACTGTAGATACTCATTGCCTTTCCTTTATTCCAAAATCTATCCCTTCAAGATTTGAAAAGGAATTGACCACACCAAACATGTTGTTTTCTCAAGAGCATCTTTAATGGTATATCATGAATTGCCAATGACACTGCACATAGAGTAAAAATAAATCAAAAGAATCTTCAATGGTGAACGTGGATCGTAAAAAGTAATTGATTAATGATTGACTAAAAAAGATAGAGAAACAATTAAATCATATAAATTATCAATATATAAGGAAAAATATTAAATAGACAATGTATAGTGCGTCAACGATACCATTTACATTTCGAAGGTGTGCTGAATATTGTCAATATTTTTCTTTGTCACATAATATTTTTTAGCTTGTGCATAATTAAAATGAACATCCAATTTGATACCCCCTCTGTTCCTTATTGATTGACGTTCTGGACTCTTTCTCAGTTTTCTGATTAAATGACGTTTAAGATATTTATCACCTTTTTTGTCTATTGTATCTCTATCATAATCCTAATAAATCTTTTATTTTTTAACTTATGAATAATATTTTGTGAAAGACATGTATTAAAAAAAACGTAAGTATGAGAGAGGGATAGAGATAAACAAGATTTTTTTATTATTTTTTTTATGTAAAAGATAAGTATACATATTTAAGATATTGATTATTTGGAGCAACTTAGTAAGATTACACAATTTTTAATTCTCTCATTTCAAGTCAAAATGTCATTTATTAAGAACTAGAGTGAGTATGTTTTTATAATCATCTTCAACCTATCCTTCCTTGTCGATAAGGCTTCTCGATGTCAATCAACATAAATGATATTCACCAATGTTGCAAACACCAGCTCTTCAAGAACCGCAATTTCACCTTCCCTACTACTCAGACGATACCCCGAGTCCATCAACACTACCTTTTGTATTCACGCTCTCGTCACCATAGCCTTTGACGAGAACTAACATTTATTTTATATAACAATAATAAAATATACACATATTACAATATATAATTTTTAAAAATATGTATTATTTAGTATTTAAGGAAACACGTCTATCATGAGTAATTATTTAAATTTTAAAATTAACTTTAAATAAATGCTATTGATCAATTTCCTCAATTTAAATAATTTAAAACAAATTTATCATATGAACATTGATTATATGAATATATATAAAAGTAGTTCAACTGATATAGATTTTTTTCTGATTAAATGTGACTTATATTTATATTTTTATATTAGGAGAATAAAAGTAAGATATTGAATTAGGTAAAATATGATAAAGTAAATATTGAATTAAGTAACATATAATAAAAGGACAATACTGAATTAGCAAAATATGATAATAGAAAAATATTAAAATTAGGTAAAATATAATGAAAAAAATATATTAAATTTGGTAGTTTTATAATTTGATGACAGTGAAACACCAAAAAAAATTTCCGAATCTAACAAAACATGCGAATCAGACACATACGATAAAATGATTCTGCATTAATATATAGAGGAGATACTTAACTCTATCTATATAAAATCACGTATTTTATAACTACAACTCGTTCAAAATTAATTATATTTATGTTTCATGTGAGATTAAAAATAATAATTTGTCCATGCATTTCACGTGCCAAATACTACTTAAATATTATTTTAGGGAATCACTTTTGTTATAAATTAATTGTGATTTTAATTTCTTTTCACTTTCTTCTAACCTTATTTCTTAATTATTTTGAAAAAATTAAGACAAATTTATTGTAATAATAAGATAATAATGATAAAATCTCAAAATTAAGACAAATTTATATAGTAAAATAATAATGAGGAAAGAGGTTGAGATATTAATTAGGAATCTTTAATCGATTAGGATTGTATTATACTTTCATGTTTCTATATATAAACGGAGTAACAAAAACACCTAAATAGGAAAAGGTAAAGAGAAAACCACACAAGTTTATTCTTTCCTATTGCTGTGTTTGATTGTAACTAGGATTTTGTCACAGCCCCAAATTCCCAAATTCACACACCGGCTTCAAGCTTCCCTGCGCTAATCTCTTCCTTCGCCTCATTCCTTACGCTGTCAAACGACTCATCGTATTTCGAACTTTCGATTAATCAAGTTAAATACTACAGAAAGCCCTAGTTCATCAATTTTTTAGCCTCTACATATACTCTCTGGACTGGACGAGAGTAGTGATTATTGTCGTTCAGGATGACGTCATCTAGAAAACGCCGACGACACCATGATTCTTCATCGGACTCAGATTCCGACGACACCGACCGCCGTAGGGCTCGGAGTCGAAGCCGCCACCGGTATTCTGACAGCGATTCGGATGAGCCATCCAAGCGCAGGACTAAGAGAAAGATTACAGAGGACGACATGGCAGAATACATGGCTAAGAAGGCTCAAAAGAAGGTTTGTAATTGCCCTAATTAATCTACTTACAATTTCGATGTGACGTTATATGTTTATATTTGTGATTACGCTTCGTGCCCTAATCTGATCCCATGTAATGATAGGCTGTGAAAACTGCTAAGCGAATGAAGGCGCAGACTGTCTCTGGATATTCCAATGATTCAAATCCCTTTGGTGATTCAAATCTTAACGAAAAGTAAGTCTCGATATCTGTTTTTACTGTTATTTCAAGTGATACCACTTGTAGTTTGAACAGTGCAGCATATATTTTCGATTAAGTTAGCCTTGTAGTCTGTTAGAGTCTATGATTGCCTTGCGCTTAACTAACTCGCAACATGTGTCATAGAAAGATGAACATTAATAGCAAACCAGTGATAGATGCAATTAACCCTTTAAATGTTGTCCCTGAATTTTAACTTTTGCATATCAGATTTGTTTGGAGGAAGAAAATTGAGAAGGATGTGACCCAAGGCGTGTCGCTTGATGAGTTCTCCGTTAAAGCAGAGAAAAAGAGGCAGAGAGAAAGAATGGTAAAGTTGTTCATGCCAGATTACTAGTATGTATTTTGTTTATTCAAGTATTGAAGCAGTGTGTAAGACTCTTGCCTAAAATGAGTGAACCATGAAGTCATAAATTAGTCATTTGTAGGATATTTGCAAGCATACTTTTAAATAATGTTATGATCCTGCATACACACGGGAGGATGCCAATGAGCAGTTAAAGAGATTTATAGTAAATATCATGCCACATAACTCTCTCCCTGTCTCTCTCTTCTTTATTTTTCATTTGACAGGCTGAATCTTGTCTTTAAATTATGTGTGTGTTTGTGCGTTTTAATTTAATAACTTATTGCTTTTTCTTCCCTTCTCTCATTGGAAAAACTGGTGGTGTCCTGTCAACTTTGGGTTTTCTTTCCTTCGCTTTTAGGTTGGCTGTTTCATGCTGCAGAATTAAATGTTGATAAAGTCTCCATATATCTGAAGAGCTGTGATAGTGTAACATAATTATTTAACATGTTAATAACTGTAGTCTACCTATATGCCTTCCTCTTTTAGTTTCAGATTGATCCTGGTTTATTATACCCTTGATAATTGTATTTCTACTGGCTCCTTCACCAGGTAGATAATATTTACTTATGTTATTTTCTTTCATAGGCTGAGATTGAAAAAGTTAAAAAGAGAAGAGAAGAAAGAGCTATTCAGAAAGCACAACATGAGGAAGAGATGGTATGATCCTAATCTTTACTTGGAGAAGGGCTTTTTGTGTTATTTGACATCGGAGGCTTAATTGGCTGATTTGATCTTTGCTATTCCTTTATGAATGCTGATGACCCTTTTTTCACAGGCACTTTTGGCAAGAGAGCGCGCCCGAGCTGAGTTCCAAGACTGGGAGAAGAAAGAGGAAGAGGTAAAATTGAAAGTGTTTAATGGTAGCAACATACATTTAATTGTTTCCTTTCTATTATGATGTATTTGTTGGATTGCTGCTCTCTGTCATTTGTCAAGTTAACTCATTGCTGACCTGTAATATGTCTGAATTACAGTTTCACTTTGAGCAAAGCAAACATAGGTCAGAGATTCGGTTACGTGAAGGTCGTATGAAGCCTATTGATATACTCACTAAACATCTTGATCCTTCAGATGATTGTGAGATTGAAATAAATGAACCATACATGGTTTTTAAGGTACTTTTTTATATTCCTCAAATTTTTTTATTTATCATTTTTCCTTTTGCTAATGTTCAAGTTTTTATTTACCTTTTTAAGGACAAAGTGAGATTGTGTTTTGATTCTCTCGTGACTGTATTTTTGGTGTTTGACTGAGATCTTGTTTTTTTTAGGGTTTGACTGTAAAAGAAATGGAAGAGCTCCACAATGACATAAAGATGCACCTGGATTTGGACAGGGCAACTCCTACACACATAATATATTGGGAGGTATTACAGATTTCGTTTTGATTTTCTTGTTGCAACAAGTGTGTTGTGATGACTGAGGATATAGTGTCTTTTATCTTGTATGTAGTTTAGATTAGGTTTACATATTACAGTCTTGATGGTCTCTTCATAGTGTATGATATGAAATCTATCATTAAAAACTTTCAATAGGGATACCTTTCACATATATATATATATATTTATTTATTTATATTGACAACAAGCTAGTGATATTTAAATGCTTGAGAATGTGAACTACTGGTTCTATACAAATTAGATTTGTATTTTCATGTTCACATATTTTGCGAATGCTTTACATTAGGGATAAGATGCATGGTATACTTCCCATTGTTTATATGTGAACTTTAGTAATTCTCATCATGTTGAACTTCCCATTGTCTAAAGTGCCTATTTAAAAAAATAAATAAATAAAATGAAACCTGTTATATATTCAAACTAAGATAGGATTTCTCACACTCGGATATTTTGGGGTTTCCTTCTAAATTCGTTTGTATGGATGACAGGCACTTCTAGTAGTTTCAGAATGGGAACTAGCTGAAGCCAGGAAAAAAGATGCATCTGAACGTGCCAGAGTGCGTGGAGAGCAATTACCTCCAGAGATGATTGGCGAAGAAAGGGGTTTGCATGCGAGCATTGAAGCAGATGTTAAGAGTCTCTTACAAGGAAAAACCTATGCTGAACTAGAAACCCTGCAATCCCAGATTGAATCGCAAATGCGATCTGGGACTGCCAAGGTTGTTGAGTACTGGGAAGCCGTTCTTAAACGGCTTCACATCTACAAAGCAAAGGTAATTCTTACATTCTGGGCTTCTTTATAGTAGAATTTTTATGAAAGCCTTTCATTTGCTTCTCTTCGATGGAAGTTTGATTTTCCCAGAATGTATCCTAATTTTTGGCAATTGAATTTGAGTTGGCTTTGACATTATACATATGAAACTGCAGGCTTGTTTGAAAGAAATACATGCCAAAATGCTGCGGAAGCGTTTGGAGCGTCTGGAGACACCATCTGACGATGAAAATAACAAGAAAGAATCGACTCCAGAACTTGACGAGAAGGATTCTGATCAAGATGTGGAGGGTATAGACTGTCTGAAATATTTTGTATCTGCCTTTCTTGATTTATGGACATTAATAGTGAACTGACACTCCTTGAGAGTATGCAGGGTCTGTTCTTTCTCCAATGCCTGTAATAATGGAAGCGGAGGTCCCCGACGAGGAAGAGCTAGATGGATCATATTCTCCACAACTGTTGCATGATGATGAGAATGAAGAAGATGCAGTTCACCCTGAGGAGGATAAGGCTATTCTGGTAATTTGACTTTAGAGCCTTAAAATATACTCTCTTATATTTTCATCTTGATGTGCAATGATAAGTGTCAGGAAATTATTCCGTTTGTTGTGAATTGACCTTTTTGCATTGCTAGAGGGAACATTTAGTGAGACGAACTCC
>BMAC01001119.1:28593-70440 GCA_014905375.1 Phtheirospermum japonicum
ACAGAAGACATAAAGTACTAGTTTTTCACAGAACCGTGAGAACTATATTTCAGAATGTCTCAATTGGCATTTTCCCATCATATTCATTGATTTCTGGATGGGAGGGGGGGGTGGGGGTGGGGGGTGGGGGGGTATCAATGAATATGATGGGAAAATGCCAATTGAGACATTCTGAAATATAGTTCTCACGGTTCTGTGAAAACTAGTACTTTATGTCTTCTTTCCAATCCAATGTTTGTCAAAAAGAACATAAAAGCGATATATATCATTTAAGTCAAGACCGTTGCCTTAGTTAACAGTGTCAGAAGTGTTTTATGTAATTTCATCAACTAGAATTATGATATATGGCAGATCAAGTTTCTCATAGTTCTGTGAAAACTAGTAATTCATGTACTTTCTTTTTTTCCAACTCATTGTTTTAGAATTTATTTCTCTTTGGTAATTGCCCATGAATTGTTTAGTTTAAGTAAAGTTCTAGTTCAGGAGATTTGTTAAGCATAAGATTTCCTAGTTCTTTTCCATGTATTATGTGTCAATAAGTTTATAAAGATGCAACCTCCTTCCATTCTGATCATTAACATAAGTTTGATCTTTGCAAGTTTCTGTGATTCGCTAGGTTCTTGGATCCCAAACTCTTTATCATTTTTCATAATTTTGTTAACCCTTTTCCTTTTCAGTGTTTCTCACTTTTGTGTTTTGCTGAACAACCTCTTAAATTTTGATTAAAGAGTGTTATCATCATTTCTAATTCCAAAATCTATGATGGTCAACTGAATATATTTCTCAGGCAAATTTGTAACCTAGCTTTCCTTCAAAGACAAATAAGCTGACTGTACATTGTGTGTCTTTGTGCAGGAGAGGAAACGTAATGCTGTATTAGAAGAGCGACGCATCCAAGAACTGTCTTCGAGGCCGACTCTTCCTGAAGATAACTTTGAGAAAAGTGCTATGAAAACCATGGGAGCAATGGATGAAGGCGATGTTGTATTTGGCTCAAATGACGAAATTAACCTTGATTCACAGGTACATCACCCTGTCAACTTTATTTTCATCCTCTTGGGCTATATCTTGATATATAGGAGTTTCTTCAACTATTACTGACCTTTTTTTTAACCAACGGAACAGGTGTATTGGTGGCATGATAAATATCGTCCAAGGAAGCCGAAATATTTCAATCGTGTTCACACGGGCTACGAGTGGAACAAGTACAACCAAACGCATTATGATCATGACAATCCACCCCCCAAAATTGTGCAGGGATACAAGTTTAACATTTTCTATCCCGATTTGGTGGACAAATCAAAGGCTCCAAATTACACCATTGAGAAAGACGGGGATAGTTCCGAGACCTGCATCATCAGATTCCATGCTGGGCCTCCTTATGAAGACATTGTAAGTTATCTCTAGTCTCCTTTTCCTATTTCTGTAAATGGAGTTTTGTTCTCCACTAAATGCTAGTCTGAAAAGAAAAGGGAGGGGTTTTAATTACAAAAGGGGTGATTGGATATGTTTTCAAAATGAAAATTTTCCTAAATGAGATTTTTTCCGAAATGAAAAAAAAAATGAATATGAAAGTTTCAAAAAACTACACTATTCACCCACTTTCACATCTCACATATTTCTAACTACCAGTCAACCAATCATTATTTTACTATTTTATTTATTCTCATATTCCTTCACACTCTCAAAACTCGTCAGTTCTTTCAATTTTTTTTCCCAATATCTCGAACCAAAAGAGAATTTTAAAAAGGAAATGATATCCAATCACCACCAAAAACACTCGGGGGTTTAGATTAATTGCCAAAAAAAAACTCTACAAATACCCACCTTAATTTTTTTTAAATTTTATTTTACAGGCTAAATTTTAAGGATACCTTTTGTAATCATCTCAAAAAAGTAATAATAATAATATTATAAAAAAGAAAAAAACAACAACAAAAGGATCCCCTGGAAAATCCACTCAACCTTGTTTATTACGTGTGCAGGCATTTCGGATTGTGAATAAGGAATGGGAGTACTCGCACAAAAAGGGATTCAAATGCACTTTTGAACGGGGTATCTTACACGTGTACTTCAACTTCAAAAGATATCGATATCGCCGGTGATGTCTTGATGAAGGGCCAATGCTGTTCCTATGGAGGCTTTTGTGCATGTACATCTCTCACTACTGTGTTGGCACAATCTGAAGGCTTTTCTCATCCTAGTCGAATTCATTTCTTAGAGATTTAACTATTTAATAGAACGAAAAATTCATCAAATACACAAATCTCTCAAGAGAAAGAGCCCGGCGGCCTCTTCGTTTATCTGGTTTCACTGTAGATTGCTGCATCCCTTGGTGCTAGCTGGTGTGCTGTGTTTGGCGTATCTGGACCTGGAGTTTATGCTTGTACTATGACCCATTGGGTCTGTTGTGCCTTTTGAACCATTAAAATTTACTTCTGGATGTAATCTTAGACTGATTGTAGGAGAGATTTTGTAAGGATTTTTCTAGTGCAAAGTATTGATGATATGCAATTTCGATTGAAATTAACGAAACCCAACTCGTGATGTGATGGGGTACGCTGCATTAATTAATTACATATGACTCTATGTAACTCTGTGATGTGATGGTAAAAATCTATAAAATTATTTATTTAACGTATAATATAATGAAAATATAATGCGGTGATAAAAGTCTATAAAATTATTTATTCAACGTATAATGTAAAGCAATGGTAAAAATCAAGTATTCCATTCCGTGGGACTCTCTAAAGTATAATATTATGCATCTGAAAAATATATTTTGAAAAGTTAAAATATATTTAACGTATCAAACCATACCTTTAATAGATAATCTATAATGAATGTGTCGACGAAATTATATTACATTTTTATTTAATTATTTATTCAGTTTAGATTTTTTTTTTTTTTTTTAAAGGCGACTGAAATATAGGGCATTATAGGTTCAAGCTCTGACCTAACTTGCCCTAACCCGAATTAAATTTCATCTATCAGGTCTCCTAGTACTAGCAGGAGAGCTATGATCCGGTCGTAGGGACCAGTCCTATCTGACAAAGAGAAGATGAATTATCTTTTGCACAAGTTCCTGTGACGATTTCATAGGCACAGTCGATCTTTGTGACAAAAAAAAGCCTTAGGAGATTTTCAGGGATTATAAAGACACATAGCTCTATTTCTTTACCAAGGTGAAGGTTGGCAACAAGGAATCAAGCTAGAGGATTTCATCGGGCACGAGAAATGTTTCATGTATGAGAGTAGGATAGACGATGATGTGGACGATTAGAATGAGAGTTGACTTTGAAAGAATACATTCTTCCTAATAACATGAAATACGGAGTGAAAGAAGAGTTTAATAATGCCATTTGTGTTCTTAAGAAGAAGGGTTGGGGAAAAGACGACAACAACAATCGAGGAGTGAAAGAAGAGTTTAATAATGCCATTTGTGTTCTTAAGAAGAAGGGTTGGGGAAAACACGACAACAACAATCGAGAAGAGTGTTACGTCCCTAGATTGGATAGTTTCAATGACTTTAGTTTGTCGGAAATATTACACACTTACTTTTTACTCTCCAATAAGAATTAAAATTTACTTTATTAATTTTACTCATAGTTTTATTATTTCACACTTTTAATTAGTTTAAACAAAATAATATTATGATCATTTTATACCTATAATTATAACACCTATCATCTTTATTACAGAGGGAGTATTTAATTGGTTGAATACTTTAGTTTGTCGGGTCTGATTCTTTCGAAGAACAAATACACATAAGTAATCAACGTAATTAATGTGTGGTGGTTATGTTTTTCTAGTAATATTCATGAGCAGTTAAAAATAATATTGTAGTAATCGTCAGGGCGAATCTGTTAAGGTTTAAGTGGGTACAACTGTACCCTCAAACTATATTATGTATATAAAATAGGTAGTAATATTTACTAAAGTTTGAGGAAGGTGAAGTGGTTATAGGTTTTACTTTGGAACTAACCCACAAGAGTTCAACTCCTATAAACATAATTTTTTTAAAATTTTTTTTTGTTTTTTTTTTTTGTTGTTTTTTGTTTTATAAATAAAATAAAATGTAAATTTTCTTTCCTGGAGTTGAACCCTGTGTTTCCATTGAAAAAGTTAAGTTGCAGTAATCATTTTAACTAAAATATTAATTTGTTAAATATATAATTTAAGTTGCTGCAGTTAATAATTTTTGAATATAATATTTTTTCACCCTATTTCAATAATCATTTCATGTAAGAATAATAACTTCCTTGTTATGAATTTTTTAGAAAAAAAGATGGAACCCCATACTACTATTTTTTTATTTGTATATTTTGTATGGTATACATTTAAATTATATACATGCATACATACATACATACATATATATACACACACACACTAATTTATTTAATTTCGTACCTCCAAATTCAAAATTTTGGATACGCCACTGAAAGGCGATGATTTATCTGGTGGATGAACGACGAGTTGAGGCTTGGTTACGACTTCAAGTTCAGGCAGAGGTTTGGTATTTCTAGACTTTCGGGCCTTTAAGCGTCTGCCATGAACCTCAAAGTCAAGAACTACTACTTGCATAGCACTAGAGACGACGACTCTGGTTGCTAATTTTTGGATTTCACGACGACTCTGGTTAGTCACACTGAGGTGACGATAGTGACTTGAGGATTCATGGCCAATGAAAAGTAGGAGTGTTCGATTTAGGCGGGTTCGAATTTTGTTTTGTCGTTTTGGGCTCCAGTTATTCAATCTCTCACGTGTTTGTACTTTTACTTTTTAACCTTTTTCTCTTAGTTGAACAACCATGTTTGTTTCCAATCTCAGTGGTTGTGAATTTGAACTTGTCCGGAGTTGACGATGATGATTTTGACTGAAAATAAAGGTTGTGAATTGTTTTGTTTTGCAGCAATGATTTACTCGGAGTAGATTCCTGGTTTCAAATTTGTGGTTTTGCAGCAATAAAAGAATTGTCAGAGGATTCTTGACCAATGGTTTTGCACCAATTTTAATTGAAAACAAAGACTGTGAATTGTTTAATTGTCTAATCATATAAACAAACCTTATTTTATTATTGATAAAGGCTAATTTCGTAATTAATAAGAAATACGATAAAATATGATTGAAGTACAACTTAATTTTAATTCTTACTCAAATGAATTAATATAATTATATAGTGATGCAATCTAATGATATATAAGTTGTGCACAAATAGATGGATGTTATTAGATTGTAATATAATCTAATAGTAAATCTGGAGTAGCCATCGACACACAAATAAAAAAACACCTATACGCATAATATCTCATATTAATTTGTACGTGTGAAGATCAATCATTTTCACTCATAGTACTTGATGTGATGTGGTCATTAAGATAAAATACCTATAGTTAGAAAATCTCATATTAGTTTGTACGTGTGAAGACCAATCATTTTCACTCATAGTACTTGATGTGATGTGGCCATTGAGATTGGTAGATCCAGAAACTTTAAAATTCTAATTTGTGATGTAGGGCACCATATTACACCTGTCATTTAATGACGGGTTGGGCCACCCGCAACCTCTTGTAAATAGAGGGACGGTGTTACCGTCTCGCCAAGCCAACATGTGAAAATTTATATATTTTTAATATATATTAAATATAAATTAAGTTATAAAATTATATTTATAATTAATTATATTATATTTATAGATGTATTTTTATGAATAAAAAAATATAAAAATATAATATTATTATATATACATATATATTACAAATATAATTATTTATAAATATATATTATTTATGAATAAATGTATATATAAATATATATTATATATACATAATGATATTATATATAATATTATTTATAAATATATAATAAATATATAATATTTATAAATGTATATTATAATTAAATCAAATTTATAATTAATTAATTATGTATAATATATTATATTTATAAATAATTAATATAATTATATATTTTATATTATAAGTAATTAATTATATTATTAACATATAATATTATTCTAAATGTATTATAATTATATAATATTTATTTAAAGTTATGTTATATATATAAAATTAAAATAATAATATATTTAGATAATTATAAATAAAATATTAGAATAAACTTATATTTATATATTATATTCATGAATAATCATATCATAAATATATAATATTATTATATATAAGTAGAAAAAATTAAAATTTTTTATTTTAATTAAAACACTTATTATAAATTTATATTTTTATATTTATTTTATATCCATTTAAATAATTATATATATATATATATATAAATGATTAAATATAATTATATATTATTATTAAAAACATATTGTAAAAAAATATTACTTTTAAATATATATTACTATTTATTGAAATTTATTATATATATATATATATAACTTTACCATTGCTGACGGGTATAGACCGTCAACATTTTTTTTTTTTTTAAATATTTTTATTTTAATATTGTTGACTGGTATAGTCCACCATCAATTTATACCCATCAAC
Source organism: Phtheirospermum japonicum (assembly GCA_014905375.1). Lineage (NCBI taxonomy): Eukaryota > Viridiplantae > Streptophyta > Magnoliopsida > Lamiales > Orobanchaceae > Phtheirospermum > Phtheirospermum japonicum. The sequence continues at coordinate 35,106 of BMAC01001119.1, forward strand.
ATAGAAAAACCCGTTATCAATCCGTCAACATATGTTTACCTGTCATCATTTTTCGTCAGCAAAGGTAACCCGTCAGCATATGCTGACGGATTTCTGCCCGTTATCATTTGTCAATTTCTTTGTAGCGATTATAAATAGAACATATGATATAATTTTAAAAAATTCGCAAGATTTGAAGTAAACACTTTGTGATTTATTTATTTAAACAATATATGATTATTTATATTTAACTTTTTTTTTTTTTTTTTTTTTACAAAAACACACATGTCAATTACAAGATCAGTGTGTAATCATACACTACCTAATGTGGGCTATTAATTCTTTTCTTCTTCAAACTGAAGTGAATAATTATATGTTCTTAGGTTACACTTAGTTCAGTTTATTCGAGTTGTGATTATTCCCTATTTAAAATCGTGTCCACGCACGGCTTTTATGCAAACAGTATTTAATAGAGTTTAAGAAACCACAAGTTTATTATATATCTTGGAAAAATTAAAGCAAATGTGGGCCGACTTTGTATGGATACTTGAGGATCGACGTAACCATTAACTCTTATAAATTATTCCATAATGTAATTAACCGACAATTGTTTGTATTTTCTTCAAAAAGTACACATGATTATACCAAAGTCGATAAATGATATTCCATTACTCAATATTAATAAACGAAACAATTATGGTCATGACCAATCAGTGCAAACACGAAAGATCCACATAAAATTATCTGTCACCATCATGTTCATCTATTTTCCTAACTCGAATCCTCACTGTCATCATCAGAGGGGCATCCTGGGGGTGGTGGGGTGGTTTATGTGGGCTTGTCGGCGTGGTGTCTGTGGGGGCGGTTTATGTGGGCTTGCCGGGGGTGGTGACTTCTTTGGGCTTTGTGGAGGTGGTGTATGTGAAAGGTGGTTTAGGTGGCTTGCCGCTGGGTGGTGGTATGTGAAGGCGGTTTATGTGGGCTCGGCGCGGGTGGCGTATGTGGCTTCGTGGCGGTGGTTGTACGTGGGGGCGGTTTTCGAGGGCTTGACGCGGTGGTTTACTTGGGCCTGCCGGGGCGGTGGCTTACGTGGGGTTTGTGGGGATGGTGTATGTGGGGGCGGTTTACGAGGGCTTGATGCGGGTGGTTTACTTGGGCCTGCCGGGGTGGTGGCTTACGTGGGCTTTGTGGGGATGGTGTATGTGGGGGCGGTTTACGAGGGCTTGATGCGGGTGTTTACTTGGGCCTGCCGGGGGTGGTGGCTTACGTGGGCTTTGTGGGGATGGTGTATGTGGGGGCGGTTTAGGAGGGCTTGACGCGGGTGGTTTACTTGGGCCTGCAGGGGGTGCGGCTTACGTGGGTTTTGTGGGGGCGGTTTTAGGAGGGCTTGACGCGGGTGGTTTACTTGGGCTTGCCGGGGGTGGCGGCTTATGTGGGCTTTGTGGGGATGGTGTATGTGGGGGCGGTTTACTTGGGCTTGCCGGGGGTGGCGGCTTATGTGGGCTTTGTGGGGGCGGTGTACGAGGGCTTGCTGGGGGTGGCGTATGTGGGAGCGGTTTAGGTGGGCTTGGACGGGTGGTGTATGTGGGGCGTTTGGGCGGTGTATTTGGGGGCGGTTGGGCTGCTGGCAAACCTAGACAATATTCTTTTAGTGAGGGGGGGAAACCCGGATTCAATGGAAACATCTTGGCCCAACAATTTTGGTCGATTTGCAAAAAAGCCTTGCAACAAGGAGGTCCAAGCAGCTGGGGTTGAAGTCTCAAACCGGAATCAATGAGCTGGTTAAGGCATCCAGGCACGCCGAGGATGGTCGACAGGCATTGTTGGACGTCCGGCAACGCTAGGTCTAACTCTCCTAATCGGCCGACTAGTGAATGCGTTATAGCTAGCGTTGTTGAAGTGCATAGAATTAGGGTAACTGCTTGAAGGAGGAGGAGGAGGACACTTGTCTTAAACATTTTCGTGGCCTGAAGGTAGTATTGCTATGTGGATGCCTTTTATAAGGCCATGGAGAGTGATGGTGTTACGGCTTTTGAAACTGTAAATAGTATGTTACTCTGAAGTGTTCCAAGAATTTTAATGTGTTCCTGAGGCAATTTAAATTCGGCAATAAATACTTTAAATTATGGTTGCATTAATATGCTTCATTTTTCACATTAGTAACCTTATTATTTATGATTGCTTTAAATTCTATAGAATGAATAATAGAGCCCTGAAGAAACAAAGCATCGGCTAATTGGTCCTCTGGCATGTTTATATTATTTTTAGGGTCACCTTATATTTAGTCCAACGAGGTATAGTTAGTTTTAGAAAAATACACCAATTGACATAAAAATCGAAATTTTGATTATGATCTTCTTTTGTTTACGTCAAGAATAAATACAGGTAAAGATTCATAAACTACATATGTGTCTAAATAGATTTAGGTTGGCGTGTAATTTTGTTGTCAACAACACTCTTGCTAGGTCGGGCTAAGGGATTATTTGTTAAGCAAAAATTTTATATAAATATATAATAGTGTTATAATCAAAATATTACCAATATATTATATTACCAATACATCACATTAACCATTGAGTTAGAGATTTATAAAAAAATTAATACTTTCGAGTACAAAAGTCAATTCATCAGACTACAAAAAATAATATATTTATAACCCATTAATCTGACCTAACATAAGTGTTTGCCTTTTTTGTTGTTCAAAAACTTGAGAGAGTGGTGTTGAAAGGTGCACCCAGAAATTTAATTTATCACTGCATATAACTATATATATATATATATATATATATATATATATATATATATATATATATATATATATATATATATATATATATATATATATATATATATATATATATATATCATCATATATAATTGGTAAATATCATCGTATGTAACTAATACATATTATCACAAATAATTTAAACTCTAAACTTAAAATTTAAAACCTTAAATTAAAAAAAATAATCCTAAAATAAAAAATTAAACTCTAAAAATAGAGAATTAATCCATAAAATGAAAAACTAAACCCTAAAATTGAATATTAAACTCTAAATACTAGATTTTTATCATATATCATCACAAATAACTGACACAAAAAAGTATAAAACTAAACCTTAAAATAAAATACTAAACCTAAAATGAAAAAATAAACCCTAAACTCTAAATTTTTGTCACATATTATCACGTATAACTATTATATATCATCATGTATAAATGTCATATATCATCACGTATAACTATCATATACCATCGTAATACAGAGTGTACCTAATAAATTACCCAAAAATTTGCTTGACGAAAAAAAATAATAAATTAAAAGACGAAATATGAGGACATGCATCATTATTAAAAAATTCAAACTTTTGCTTAAAAAAAGATTTGATTTTTGACATGGAACAAAGGCACAAACAACATAATACAATGTATTTATTATATGAGGTACATGTTGATCGATTTTTGTATGGCTTAGCCATGTCGGGAATTGAATTTTTGGTTGACAATTGAAACAGCAGATAACATTAATTTCCACTCAAGTAAATAAAACTTAGAACCAGTCTAAATACTAATGGCATATAGACTTAATCAAGAGTTACTTAAAAAAAAAAAAACTACATGAGATTTAGCCAATTTACAAAATAATCATAAATTATAAATCTTTCAAAATTACATTTACCATTTACTATATACCATATATTTATTTATTTTTTACATATCACATTCTCGAGGAGAATAGATAAAGATAACAAAACATTATTAATCTCTTTTGCAGTAACTAATTTGGAGGATAATAACCATCTTTCATATTCGGACGAAATGTGTAAAAGACTATAAAATTTATAATTCATAGATTGTGCAAAATGACTAATTAATTATCTTACAAACCTAAAATTGTGAAAAAAAATAAAATATTTATATTAATAATCCTAAATACATATAAAATAAATATATATTTGGAGGTTTACTAAAATATAAAAAATTTAATTTAGTAGCCCATAAATTCTATTTATGGGTATCCCATATTTTTTTGATTTCTATTTTTCCTAATATATATATATATATATAATAACGGGGGCTTCTACGGTGCCTTGAATGTATCATTCCCCACTTAATTAGAACTATTAGATCAAAAGTTGGTTATTGATAATGGTAGATCTAAGGGATGTAAATGCAGGGGGGTGAGAGGTATGGTACCTTCACGGTACCGTAGTCGTTTCCTATAATAACAATACTAATTATGTGATATATATATAAAATAAAAATACTAATTATGTGAGACAATTGTTTTGGTCTTTTCAAAATTATTTTTTTTCCAAAATATATTTTTTTGGCGCAAAGCCATATTTATTGACTTTTCAACTGTTTTTTTTTTAAATTTAAATCTCACAGTACATGATTGACTTTTCAACATAAGTTTCAAATTGCAGTGGTTTGTGGTAGGACATGTATTTCTATTACTATGAAATTCAGAAACCATTCTCCCATTGATTCCTATGGTTTCCCGGTAGAACCCTATTTCGCCCAAGGAATAACTGAATTTCGGATATTATGGCTACAAGTTAGGATAATATTGCTTAAATTTTTGACCAGATTTTTTTGAAATTCTTGGAGCTCCGAATTCAGATATGTGAAAAATCAAATTTGATTTTTTAAAATCTTAAAATTACAAATTTGTGAGTCACATAAATTGAATTTTTAACTGTCAAAAACTAACAATTTTAAAATTATTATTATAACACACACACAAACACACACATATCCAATTATTAGGTTTTAAAATCAGTTTTCCTATCATCTAATTAGTGATTACAATAATAAAATTTGTTTATATAATAGTCAAGTGTTCAGATTTTGATTAAAGATAAACTGTATTTTTCGATATTTTAAATTGAAATAATAAATAAAGCAAGCATAATAAAAGTAATCATAAAAATAAATTTAATTACATGCCAAATAATGTCGGCAAGGTAAGAAAAGTGGCCGCCGGATTAGGAAGCCAAACCAGCCTCGTAAGCACAGCTAAAATTTTGCTTAATTACATAACTAGAGGTGTTCATGCAGTTGCGGTTAATCGGTTAACCGCCGGTTAGTAACCGGTTGACCGGTTACGGTTAATCGTTCATAACCATCAACCGGTCGCCGGCGGTTAGGTTAAGGTTAACCTGACCGTTAACCTTAACCGCCGCGGTTAACCGGTTTAAAAAAAAAAATCGACGGCAGTTTAATCGCCGCGGTTGATAGCCGTTGAAAATCAACGGCTGAGATCAACTAGCCGTTGAAGATCAACGGCTCAAATTAAAACCAAAAGTAGCCGTTGACGGTTTAACCTTGGTTAACCGGTTTAACGCGGTTAACCGGTTTAACGCGGTTATAACGACTGCTTTTTCAATTTTTTTTGTAGATTTTGACACCTATAAATACCCCACTCTCCAACACCAATTCATCTCTACTATTCTTCTTATTCTCTTATATTTCTAAGCTTAAAGTCAAGTTTCTAATTTGTGCATGAAATAATATCAATAATATTCTTATTCTTTCTAATCTCGTTTTACTTAATTCTCTTTTATAATATCACTATGGCAAACTCTTCCCGTAATGTCAATACCAACACTACAACCTTTTCTCGTCAAGGTCGAGGTCGAGGATCTCGACGATAATCTTCGGCCGTTGCCAGAGATTATGTTTCCGATGAGATGACGGCGGAAGAAGTTGAGAACCTATATAACCAAATAAACTTCGACTCGCAAAATCAAACCAATTTTGAAGAAGATTTACCTAGTTCCGACGAAACCGAACCGCCGATCGCCGTCAATTTGGATGAAGATGAGGAGGGAGCGGATGATATGCCACCGCCTCAATCGAAAATGAGGGAATTTGTTTCCCCCATCTTTCGATTGTATTTCACAAAAAAGACGATCAACGGCGAATCTCGAGCGCAATGAAATTATTGCAATTCTCATTACGCCTTCGGTTCTAAAAATAATAGAGGTTATAGGTCGCTCAAATACCACATGGAGAAGAAGCATCCCGACAAGTATGGCGTGGAAAGCTCTCAAACACAACTAAACTTCTCATCCACATCTACCGCCGATGTCGAGACCGACGGCCAAGGTACGAGTTCTTTTAGTTTATTTCAATATACCGAAAGTGGTCATAAAAATTTTCTTGCAAAACTTGTTTCCGTTATGAGTCTTCCTTTTAATCATGCGCATAGTAATCATTATGAAAATTATACTAGGGGTGCATTTAATCCATCTAGCACTAGAAATTTACGAAATAAATTGACTCGCGATATTGAAAAAATGGCCGGTGAGTATAAATTGAATTTGATTTCAATACTTGATAGTTTGCCTCAGAATGTCTCTATATGTTCGGAGATTCCTTTCATAATCATAATTATATGAGAATTACTTGCCATTGGATTGATAATTCTTGAACTTTGCAAAAATATTTAATTGCATATAGAAAGTTTGATAGTCAGCATAATGCGGTGTATATTTTGCACAAAATATCCACTATTTTGTCCGATAATCATTTAGCTAACAAAATTTCATCAATTTCATTTGATAATGCCGCCGCTAATATGGTTAGTTTAGATTTGTTAAAAACTCTTAGTTTAGATTTGTTAAAAACTCTTAGTCAACCCGCTATTGGCGGCAAAACTTTTCATATTAGATGCATTTATCATATTTTGAATTTATGTGTTAAGATGGTTTAACTCTTTTTAAATGTAAAATTTAACCGATTAGGAGTGCTATATATTATCTACCTTCCCACGATTCGCTTCAAAGAAAATGGCGAAAATTTTGCTAAGCCAATAGTTTGCATCCAAAAAATTTCAAGTGATGTGTCAAATCGTTGGAACTGTACTTATAAATTACTTAATGATACTTTTGAATATAGAGATCCACTGTGTGCATTTTTTAATAATGAAGATGTCGATTTCGCTTTCTTTTCGCATATGTGGGATGATTGTTATAATATGACGTCCCTTTTAAAAACTTTTAACGACGCCACCATGATTTTATCCGGTGTTTATTATCCTACCTCCTCAATACTTGTTGAACAATGTTTCAAATAGTTCTTGTTAGTACTGCTTTACTCGATAAATCTGAATTAGGTGAATGTATTGGTAGTATGTTGAGTAAATGGGTCAAATATTTTCTGTACATTCCCGACGTTTTTTTTATTGTAAAAATCTTAGACCCGAATTATCAGATGGAGGGTTTACAAAAGTTAATTAAAATTTATTACGATTTAGGACCTTTTTTAGAAGTTTCAAATATTCTAATTCCTAGCCCTCTTAGTGTTGTGCACCAAGTACAACAATCTTTAATTCAACTTTTTAAAGATTACAATAAATCTTCTAGTGATGATGTTAATATGTCCCCTTCCCCCTCACCGACCACTTCTAATACAAGACCCAACGACCCTCGAGGAGCTCTAACCCCATATATGAGGTTGATTGAAGATACTAAAAGAAAACGGCAAAGGGCTAGTGCTAGTCGATCAATGGAATTAGACAGTTATTTAGGGACTTTTGAACCGACATCGGTTCCAAAAAAGTCCGATACTATTACTAACGATCTTGTGCAGTTTTCGTCGAACGTGGCCAATATTTTTCCCACACTCTCTAGGATTGCCAAAGAAGTTCTTGTCGTTCCTGTTTCAACAGTTTCTGTTGAACAGGCCTTCAGCACGAGAGGCTATATGTTAGATGAGCGTCGGTCTACCTTAACATCTAAAAATTTTGAAAATCAAATGTTGATGAATGATTGGGTGAAAGCCGAATCGAGAGAACAAGAAATGCAATTGGATGAAGGTGAAGAGATCGACTATTACGATACCACTTCGGGAAGCAACGACAACGACGAATAGGTAAGTAGATAAGTGAGGTAAGTATAAGAACTACGTGGACTTTGATTCATTTTCGAGGATACGTAGGCAATTTAATTCTAATATTAAAAGTTAAAATTTAATTTTAATTTCTAATATTAGAATTAAAATCAAGTCCTTTTTTTAACTTTTTTTTTTTCAAAAAAAAGATTCGAACAACGTGGACTTTGATTCCTTTTCGAGGATACGTTGACAATTTAATTCTAATATTAAAAGTTAAGATTTTAATTTTTAATATTAGAATTAAAATCAAGTCCTTTAAAAAAAATATATTTTTAAAACTTTTACTTCAAAAAAATCTTATAACTTAATTTGTAATGTGAATTTGTTGTGTTATTTTGTAATAAATGCCATAATCTTGTTAATTTGATTGTTTGTAAATATTAGCATTAAAATCAAATCCTTTTTAATTTTTTTTTTCAAAATAAATAAAATTCTTACTTCAAGAATTCAATTATTCAAATTTTATTTATCTCATTCTAATTCCATTTAAGTTTCGATTATTCAATTTTTAAAATTTGATTTAAAAAAATTAAAAAATATAAAAGATTAAAAAAAAATCGGCGGTTAACCACCGGTTCGGTTAATCGGTTTAACCGTAACTTTAACTGGTTCTCATCCGGTTAGGTTACAGTTAACTAAAAACTGATTAAATTAACCGCCGATTAATTAACCGATTGATTAATTAACCGGTTCAACATGTCTATACATAACAAACAAATTAAAACACTCACTCTATTCAAACTAATTTATCTATGAGATGGATTATTATAAAATAAAAGTATGAGAGAAATTTATGATCTTATTAAATCAAAATATCATTCGTATTTTTTATTTTTATTTATATATTAATAAAAAAAACTTATTATTTCATTAAATCAAAATATAATTTGTACTTTTGATAATATTTTTATATATTAAAAAAAATCTACTAAATCTCTGTTCCAAATATTTATATATGATGCAAATTTATTTTCATGTGCATTTGATGACCATAACATATCTAAATCATGGAATATTTTTCCAACTCAGCATAATCGCCTAGGTGAAAAAGCGAGTCATCAAAACCAATCACATGGTAATGCTATATGACGCCCTATCTGACGCTATAAGGTGGTGCTAAATATAATGGGGCACTATTTAATTGGTCTGCTCGGTAGAATTTAACCTATCAAATGGTGCCACACCACTTTTTGATATTGTTTTATATCACTCAATGGGTGCCATAAAATTTTTGGGACTTCTAACAAGTAATTACAAACCCAACCTTGAGATTTGATCCAATTCAGTTAAGATTTTTGAAAACTTGGCTCTATACTATATAATAGAATTTGACTCTTACTCGTATTTATATATTCAATAATTTTTAAATTTATATATATATATAAAAAGCTAGTGTTTCTAAAAATATTTCTCAAAATTTTTCCGCCCATTTTACTTACTATATGTAGTATACATATTTATTATTTATATAATTATTTATGGAAATATTCTTTGGTAGATTATGTTTTATGTAAAGAAAATATTAAATATATAGAAGAGTTATATATAATAAAAAATAAAATCTGAGAATAATAAAAATAATATAAATTTTTTTGAAGAAAATATAAAATATAAAAAATTATTTAAAATTAAAAAATTTTATTTAAAATAAATTTAAAAATATATGTAAATAATTAGTTAATAAACTTGAAAAACCCAAAAAAACAAAAGTAAAACATAAATATTTTTTCAAATGCTTTAAATAATATTTAAAATATCAATAAAATCATATAGATAAAAATATAAAAACTTATAATTAAACTAGAAATATTTATTTAATAAATATGAAACAAAACTGAAAATTAATAATCAAATAAAATTAAAGAGAAAACTCATAAAACAAGTTAAATTAACTCAAAAAAATTCATAATTAGATTCTATAAAATTATTAAATAAATATAAAAGTAAAAAAGAGAATCGATAAAAAATATAAAATAAAATATAATAATTGCAACTACAAAAATATTGTGTGAGTGTGTGTGTGTGCGTGTGTGTGTGAAATCTGAAAAATAAAATATATAATATATAATATATAATATATATAAATAAATCTAAACAATTAGTTTATAAATTTGCAAAACCTGAAAAAGTAAATCAAAATATAAATATGTCAAATGATATCAAATAAACTTGTTTTTATTGTAAATAAAATATAATAACTTATAATTACATTACAAATAGTTATTTAATAAATATAAAAAATAGAAAACAAACCAAAAGGTTGCTAATATTATAAAATTAAATATGAATTCATTGGTACAAAAAAAAAGACCATTAAATTATAGAAGATTATTAACTAAATATAAAATAAAAAATTACAAGAAATATAATATAATATAAAAAAAATTGGGAAAAAAATAAAATGAATAACAAAAAAATAAAAATTTATTATTTGATTTTAAAAAATTATTTAATAATTTTGATAACTAAAAACAAAAAGATAGTATGCGTACGATTGATGCAACAAAGACAAAAAAGAAATTATAATCAGTAACAATAACTTATATTTTCTTTCATAATTTTATTTGTTGATCAGATCAGGTGATACGAGGACAAACCTAATAGCTTCATACTTCCAATTTTCTATATGTGACTCGAGTAAAACTCGGATGACCCAAATTTTTACCCTAACGTGTCACAAACTTGACAATGACATTTTTTTGTTCGTTTTCCTAAAAAAAAATTATATTATTAACATAAGTGAAAGGTAAATAACTTTATACAATTATTTGATTAAAATTTGAAATCAAAATTATATTTGGGCAGAACAAAAAAATAATTATATAATGACATAATATAAAGAATTCAATACATTATTTTAAAATTCTTAACTAAATAATTATTGATGAACGTTTGGATATTATAATAATTTGTGACTAATTACTATAACTTTTAGTATTTAACGTTAGAAACCCACACATAAATGATTTATTACTCTTGGTTATATAATTACTTTCGTATAAACTAAAATTTATATATAAATTTTAATTTATTATCTGGTTCATCAACTGACTCGATAACTTGGTGGTTAATTACTCAGTGGCTATCTCGAGTCAATTACCGGACTGATTTAAAAAAAAAATAACTATAGTAAAATAGAATACAAAGGCCCTCAATTAAAATTTTAATACGATGTCTCATTTATTTGGTATTTCTTTTTTCATTTTTGTAGTATATTTTATATTTTTACAATATTTAATTTTTTTCTACATTTAGAAGATTATTTTTAATAATATAACATTAATTTAGCATACTACTTTATGGTTTCAAATATTTTAAGATTTATTTTATTAGTTTTATTACTTCTTGATTTTTGTTATTGTTTATTATCAACTTTCAATAGATAAAAAATTATTTAAAATTAATTTTTATATATTTATTTAATTTAATTTATCTCTATCGCCAATTTATTCTTTCATTGTTTTTAAAATAAATATTTAGAAATTAATGATAATTTTATTATATTCTTGTCTGATTTCAAAATAATTTCATATTTATATTATTATATTATAATATTTAAATTTATATTTTATTTCATTTTAGAAATTATTAAGAACCATTTATAATTAAAACATATATATGTTATATTTATTTAACTAAATTCATATTTTTTTGATTTTTTTTATTATTTATAGCATTTTAAGTGTGTTTTGTTACTTTTGTGAAATAAGATTTATTTTATATTATTTAAACTATTACTATCTTCATATTTTTTGTTAAGTTCTTTGATAAGTATTTGTATATAAAATATATTTTTTATTTATATTTAAAGTATTTCATATTCTTTTATGATTTATTTTATTATTTTATAATATTTCTTTATTTTTTCTTATTACTAAATAATTATTTAGAATTCATAATATTTTAACCCAATTTTAAAATAGTTTAGGATTTATTTCACATTATTTGTAATATATATGATTTTTGTGACTTTTTTAATTTTAATTTAAATAATATATATTTATAATCTAAATACAATTTTTTGTATTTATTTAGTTGAATTTTTTTTCAAATTTATATTACAAGTATTATATTTTTATTGGTTAAAATTTTATTTAATATCTCTATAATTATGTTGATATAAATTATATCTAAAATAAAATATACAACAAAGTACGACTAAAGTACAACTAGATTATTCAGTTGTACTTAAGTTGTACTCAAACAAATTGATGTGATTGAATTATGACATAATCTAATAATAAACTTTGTGTACATGTTGATAAACAAGTACAACGAATACAGATAATTAGAAAAGTCTAAATTTATTATAAGATCTCTACTTTGTCTTTGATACAAAGACTAAATAAGGAGATGGATTTAATGATTTGTAATAAAAATGACTGTATATGATTGTTTCACGACTAACTAAATGAGAGAGCTCGAAACTATTGTCATTTAAGTTAAACCATAATTGGTCATATAATGTAGAATGCAAAAAGTTGTTTCATAATATATAAAGGTGGAGTTATTTAGCTTTAATTTGTTTCATAATATACATCTTACGGCGCTTTCGAAAAACCGCCGTGTACAAGTGCGCCAAAAAAAAGTGTGCGTTATTATGGCGCTTATTTAATAAACGCCGTAAAATGTTATTGTTTTTACGGCGGTTATTTAATAACTGATGTTAAAAAAAAAAACTGGCCCTATTTCTACGGCGGTTATAGTATCAGGTATGGTTTTACGACGTTTTATATTAAAACCGCCGTGGAATAAAGGAATCGACAGCGGTTATAAGGAAAACCGATGTGAAAATATGGGATTAACGGCGGTTTTCAAAAACCGCCGTAAAAATATAGTTTTTAACGGCGGTTTTCCCAGAACTGCCGTTAATATGCCGCCTTCGTATCCTGTTTCTGCAGTAGTGTTTTAGGGCGTGGATATAGGCACCCCATCTATTAATGAGTTCACCCCACTAAAAAAAATCAACAAAAATGCCAAAATTACCCCCCTCCCCCCCAAATACTACATCCCCAAACACATCATCTTCTCTAACCCTTCACCACCACTCCAACTCTGACTTTATCATCGCCCATCACACCATCGAACAGGAAGATGAAAAAACGTGATGGGTGGTGAAAGGTAAGTGATGGATGGGAGCGACAAAGGGTAAGAAACGGATGCAAAATAGAGGTGTTCGTCTCTAGTTTCTCGAGCATATGTCATGTGTTTGAACTTTTTGATCGAACAATACAACGTTGTTCGAATTTTTTTTTTTGAACAAGCCTTAAAGGGGGCGTTCAGATCAATTTTTCGAACATGTATTTTGTGTACGAATCAATTTTCCGCAGTTGTATTTTGTGTTCGAATTGATTTTTTAAACCTATATCTTGTGTTCGAAAGTTTGGTTCGAACGATTTTTTCAAGACATTTTTCCTTTTTCTTTCTTCATTGGCACGACGGCGGCAACATATTTCTGTGTGCATATTTTGTTTATATTTTTCAATAGACGGCGGCCATGGCAGTGATGGTCGACGGCTGGAGTGGTGGTGGAGAGTTGAAGGAGATGAAGTATTTGGGGGTATAGACAATTTTGTGATAACATTTTTAGTAGGGTGAACTAATAAATATAATTAGGTGCGTATATCCACTCCCTTTGTTTTAAATTTGCTCGTGTTGACCAAATCGTGACTTGATTATTTTAAGTTATTATATTACATTAATAAATTAATAATATTATACTTATATCGAATGAATTTACACCATCCATTCAATTCGCTCCGTGTATCGCACATGTTAAGCACTAGTTAATTTATAAGATGTTAGATAAAAGTAAAAAATATAAAAGAGTTATATATTTTTATTAATATCACTTCTATTAACCATGCTATATGTTGGTTTTTAATTATTTGTATTATAGATAAATGAGTTTCGTTTTTAGAACAAAAAGTTATTAACGACAAATTTTCATTATCCGTGGAGAGAAAAAAAAAACTATATTACAAAGAAAGAAAAAAATACATTCATTAAATAATATAATTATTATTTTAATATGTTGATAATAAAAATACCATAATTTAGAATGTAGTTTAATGGGAAAATAAAATTACACTAATTGATTAGATTTTTTAAATCTCAATTTTTTTAGTTAAACAATAATCAACCATAACTTTTATCATAAATTAGTAAAACATATGAAAATAGTATAATTTGGAAAACAAAATTATACTGGCTAATCTCATCTTTAAAATAACTTTTATATATAAGTTTATTAAAAAATAATTTATATATAGAAGTTTATTAAAAAAAATAAACAAAAGAAATCAAAAAAGAAAAGAAAAAACCAATTGGGGGGCCCGGAGACATGCAAGTCTCCTATAATAGTAGGTATAGATTTGGCTCTTAACTATATGGATAGTTTCAATGTGCTCAGCGTCGCATAACCTTAAAATGTAAATCATTCAAGGCACATTAGCATGGCGTACTCCTATATCTCACCCCTAAAGCCATCTACAAAGTTTAGACTTTCGAAGAAAGAAATTACCTACTAAAGAGTCCTATTCCTTTCCGGTCTACATTCAATATTCTTCAAATGGTCATATTAACAATGATATCATTATCGTTGTAATAAAGAATTTACAACTCTTTACGGCTCTTAACTTGAAAAGTTGCATTCTCGTGTATGACACGTGAGTTATAAAATGATATTTTTTTTTTCATAAATTTTGTGATAGTTATAAAATAAAAAACTTAGAAGTATATGTAATTCAAAAAAAAAAGTTGAAATCGTTCAGGGAACTTCTTAAATCTTCCGGGGGTAGTTTTTTAAGTTTTTAGGCAGTTTTTTAAATAATCTTTCACGGGGTTTGTTTGTAATTAAGAAAATATTTAGGGATAATTTTTTAAATCATTAAAAATTTATATATCGAAAGATAAGTGAAATCCCTTTGTTTAAATTATTCCACCACCAATCAATATTTCACATTTTTTCATAAATTTTAAAATTATTTCCTTCACATAACTCTAAATACCAGTTTTCCATCTCATATTTAACGATATTTTCTTAAATTGTTTTATTCTCCTTAAAAATTTATGTTATCTCATTTCCTAATTTTTTAAAACAAAACATATCCAATTGTTCCCTGAATAGCTAATTCGTCATCCATTGAATATTGATGAAATTAATTAATGCCTCCAAATAAATAAGAAATCATCTTCTTATCCACCTTCTTTATCTATCAATATTTTGACCCTTCTATCCGAATTCTTTTATGAAATTTAATAGGACTTTCCACTTTCTATCTTGATGGATAACAATTTGGTTGCATAAATCTTTACATAATAATGTTACAGATTACATAAATCTTAATTTCCGATTTGGATTGCAAAATAACTACAGCCAAATTCAATTCACATGTCCAAGCCATGTTTTCTCTTATTTTTTTCCTTTGTACCACAATCCTCCTGAAAATCTGTTTATTTCTTTTTGTTCAATCAAATCTTGTTTCCAGGCACAACAAATTGATTGAAAATGATATTGAGTTAGGACCAGAAATGGAGGCATTGCAAAATAAAACTTCAGAAAAGTTTATAGGCAAAGGCTGGAGAAGAGGCTTATATAGTGACAAGCTTTCGTTTATCATATTAGATAAGTTTAGTCCGAGTGCAAGCAAACATAAGATTTTGTTGCTATGCTCAACAGCCAGGAATGTTTGAGGAATGCTTTGCCAAGAAAAAAACAAAAGAAGCCGAAATCAGTTTGATGGGAATTCATCGTCATCATCAGTAGTCTTCTTCTTCTTACTTTACCAAATTATGTAAAAAAAAATTTCATCGTTTCAATATAGTTCAAGATTTAATGTATCATATTGATTTCTTATTTTCGAAACCAAATATGTGCATTTCTGTCCATAAGATGAAACTCGAAGGAAATTTTTTATCCAATTTTTTTATCTTTGAATTTTCATGAATTTTATAAATTTTAATAGAATTTCGCAGAATTCACCATATTCTATAGAATTCATTGAATTATATGTTAATAGAATTTATATACTAATTACTAGTATATTACCTATGCATTGCAAATTAAGAGATTTTATATACTAATTACTGATATATTACCTATGCATTGCAAATTATATATATATTCAAAGGATAATATTAATATATATTAAAAAACAAAAGATTTTGACTCGTAAAAAGATTATTATTGGATTGAACTACATTACAAATTATGAAAAACTTATTTATACACAACATTCATAGTTTTGTTACTATATTTTCTTTTATCATCGCAAATCATGATTTTAAACCCTTACGATTAACCACTCTTGATATAGCAATATACAATTAGTCATTACTAAAAACCGATTTCTTCAAGAAAGTTTAACATGAGATAGATCATCCTTCAATTTGTTCATCATCATCCATTCGAAATATCACTAAAAGAAGTTCTTGAAATTGATAGGTAACATTGTACAACATTGATTGTTAGGTTAAACTTAATCATACGTGTCATAATCTCGCTTTATTAGGTTCGCTCGTACCATATAATTAATTTTATCATTTAGTATTCTAAATCATGTCACTCCAACAGGAAAAAAAAAAAAAAGAAGAAAGAATAATAACAAATCAAGAGTACGAATTTGAAAATGAATCTTTTAGAAAACTACAAATAACTAAAATCAAAATAAAATAAAATAATTTAATGTTTCTTCATCCACTCCGGTTTAAATATTTCAACTGTGCCTTAGTTTAAGTAGTTCAATGTGTCGTACGAACAATATTTAATAAAAGCACGCAAATACGTGTATAATAATTCTTTCACATGTGTGGTTGTATGTTCTTTCTAAAGGATGTAGATAATATTTTCACGTAAATAATGTCAAATATGATATTGAATAGGTGGACTAAATCTTTTCTTTTATTTGAAATACAATCACAAATTGATTTTATGTATATATAATCAATGCGATTTTTAACCTTCAGTAAGAATTCTAAATGGAAAGTTAAATATAATTGACTATTAATTTAATGGATAGTATATTTAAAATATAAAATTTTATTAGTACATTTAAATTATATTTACATCAACCCTATTTGTTAATTCTGTTGACACATGGCTTATGTGTCAACTCGTGGTTGATTCTAATGACACGTGTCTTCGTCTGGTACTATCAAAATTTGACATGTAAAACTCTCACGCTTTCTCTTAAAAACCTACCTTTTAAGGATTTTTCGCCTAACTATAAAATAGCACTTTTATTTCATTCGTATTTTCAATAGAAAATGGTTTTTTCATGGGTTGCCTCCCTCACCCGCTGCTCACAAAAATTTCATTTCTTTCATTTCTTTTTTACAATTTTTTTGGAATCTATCAACCAACATTTATTTTTATGCCAGAGTTCTTGAATTAGATTGCTTTTCAATATCTTTAAGTTCTATAATTTGGCAGGAATTCAATTCTCTTGGTTTTAAAAAAATCAAGAAACTGGTCTTAAAAATTCTTTGAAAAACTTTGATCTGAAAGGATTTTTTTTATTCTGATTTTGTTCAAAACTCTTTCAGTTTCAAGATCTGAAATATTCTTTTAGAGTTTTTTTCTTAATCTTCCATTTTTTGCTTTAAAAAACAACAATCCGTGAGATTTGGTCGGCAGAAATGTCGTTGCATCCCCTTCACTCAAAACATATCTAGCTCTAACTAATTCCTCCTCCAGCTTGCAATTTATTCAAAAAAGAAATGAGAAAAGAAAAATAAACGCAGAACAAAAATATACTCAATGCGTGTGTAAAAATATATACATAGAGCATGCTTTATCGGAGTTAACAGAGCTACGGAGGGACTTGATGTGAGAATCGAGTGAGGCCACGCGCTGCCGCAGCGCGTCCTCCTCGCGGGATGTGCGGGAAATGAGAGACGCTGCCGCCTCCTGCAACTCCTTCGCTTGCTCGACAAGCTTGGAAACTTCGCCGACGACGATCGATGGTTCACGCGGTGAGTCACCCATCGGATGATGCCTGGCCGTCCGATTTACCGGTGGTGAAATTTCAGATTTGAAGGAGATTATTTTGTTAATTTTTGGGCTTTTTTTGTACTTTTATTTTTATGTTCTGTTGGAATAATAATTATTATAAATGTCTTCTGGTGGCTTGTGGACAATAAATCTTGGGAGGGGTTTTATGGGGTTTATTAAATAAATAATATATTTTTTATTCAAAATTAAAGAAATAGTACACTTTCAAAAATCTTTACGTTTTTGGCCGGGACACCTTTCCCAAGGGCGTCCCGGGTATTTTTGCTCGAAAATTCTATTTTTGGGTTCAAATGAAAAAAAAAATATTGGGGGGGGCGGGACGCCTTTGGGAGTGGCGTCCCGGGCTAAATTGCAAAATACGAATATTGTAACCTCCCTAACCCTAACCCATACATACTATTTATTTATATTAAGTTATTTTTGATTATTTAATTATTTATATTAATTTGTAATTTATTTATAATATTTTAGGTAAAATAAATAAACATATCATAATTATATCTAAAAATTACAAGAAATTTTATATTAAAATAAAAAATACGACAAGATCAAAATAAAACAAAAAATTTTACATTGAAAATAAAAAAAATACAATAAAATTAAGATACAACAACAACGAAGATTAAATTAAAAATTATATTAAGTTATTTTTGATTATTTAATTATTTATATTAATTTGTAATTTATTTATAATATTTTAGGTAAAATAAATAAACATATCATAATTATATCTAAAAATTACAAGAAATTTATATCAAAATAAAAAATACGACAAGATCAAAATAAAACAAGAAATTTTACATCGAAAATAAAAAAAATACAATAAAATTAAGATACAACAACAACGAAGATTAAATTAAAAATTATATTAAGTTATTTATATTAAGTTATTTTTGATTARTTAARTATTTATATTAATTTATAATTTATTTATAATATTTTAGGTAAAATAAATAAACATATCATAATTATATCTAAAAATTACAAGAAATTTTATATCAAAATAAAAAATACGACAAGATCAAAATAAAACAAGAAATATTACATCGAAAATAAAAAAAGTACAATAAATTAAGATACAACAACAACGGAGATTAAATTAAAAATTATATTAAGTTATTTATATTAAGTTATTTTTGATTAATATAATTATGATATGTTTATTTATTTTACCTAAAATATTATAAATAAATTACAAATTAATATAAATAATTAAATAATCAAAAATAACTTAATATAAATAAATAGTATGTATGGGTTGTTAGGGTTAGTCTTAGGGTTACAATATTCGTATTTTGCAATTTAGCCCGGGACGTCACTCCCAAAGGCGTCCCCCCCCCTATTTACAAACCAACCCGGGACGCCACTGGAAAGGGCGTCCCGCCCCCCAGTATTTTTTTTTTCATTTCAACCCCAAAAATTTAGGAATGTCAGTTTACACCCGGGATGCCTTTGGGAATGGCGTCCCGGGTTCATTTTCTATAACGGTTACGTATATGTACCGTCTAGAAAATACCCGGGACGCCCTTGGGAATGGCATCCCGGGTTCATTTTCTATAACGGTTACGTATATGTACCGTCTAGAAAATACCCGGGACGCCCTTGGGAAAGGCGTCCTGATCCAAAAACGTAAAGAGTTTTTAAAGTGTACTATTTTTGTAATTTTGAATAAAAAATGTATTATTTATTTAATAAACTCGGTTTTATGGGAAAATGCACCCCTTATTTTCAGTTTAATTACAAATAGGCCTAATTGGTCGTTTTTCTGCAAATTGCACCCTCCTCGAATAGTTTTTTTCCTTCCCAAATATGCATATGAAACATTACGCAATTTAAAGAAAAAATGGTTGCTTTGTATTGAGTATTTACCACTACTTGCCTTACAAATTGATATTTCCTGTGTCATTACATTAAGAACAAATAAGATGTTCATGTCAAAAAGAGGCACTATTTGACTCTTGAAACATAATGGAGAAGAAAACTAATGTATGTTGATAAAGTAAATGTCATATTTAAATTTAATGTAAATATTTGACTTAACCTTCTTTATTTTGTCTGAATTTCATTAATTAATTAATTATATAGAATACACTTTAGTAAATCTTCATTAATATGTAAATTTAAATGAATAGTTTTGGAATTTGGTATTTAAATGGGTAACTAGCTAATCTACTCCATAAATTAAGGTAACAACAAATCTTTCTCTTAAACATTCCAATAATATTAATTAAAAAAATAGATCACAATAATTTGGATTGATGTTTGATTGATTAATTGGAGAAGATTATATTGATATAGGAAATTATTTACAACCATATCAATCAGACTAATTCTATGTCTTTCAACTATGATTATTAAGTTATAATTATATTTTTATAATATTTAATTTTCTAAATATTAGGCTGATTAACAGTTTCTATGTATTTCAATTATGGTTATTAATTTATGATTATTTTTTGACATGTATCTCCTAAATATTATGCTAATTGACAGATTATTTTGTTATTCATTTTAGTTTTTCTTGAATATGTTTTAAAGGGAACTTGATTTTTTAATTGAAATTCTAAATCATAACCGCAAATATTCATCTAATATATATTTTTATCTGCTTTAATTTTTTATTAATATGTTTTAATTGTAACTGGAATTCTTTATCGATTTTTTAATCTGATTTATCAAATATACATATTTTGTTTTTGATCTGTTTGAGATTTCTAGATCCAATCAAATCTCGGTTGTTTTTATATTGAAAAAATGTATATGTATATTAATGGGTCCTTTTCTTTTCTTTTCTTTTCTTTTCTGAATCTATTTTAGTTCCAGTTTATCAATATTTCTTATATTGTGTTTATATTAAAAAAATATCCCTATTGTGTATGTTTCTTTTTCAGATGTGTATATGCGTTTTTTCGTGATTTATTTTAATTCTGATGTGTTAATTTATTTCTTGGTCTATTTATCAATCTTGTGTATATTCTATTTTTTATCTTGATTTTTTTTCTAGATATACTGAAATTCTGGCTGAGTTTATATTGAAAAAATATATCTTAATAAACACCATCTTTATATAGAAAAATTGTGTATACATGGAAATATATTTAATCGATTCAATCGAATAATTTGTATCTAAAAAAAGGTATTAACATATAGTTACCGGGGAAACAAATATGTCCCATAAATTAGCAGAAGTTGATAAATGCCACAAATTATTGATAATAGGATAATTTTGAATCAGTCTTATATCCATATCAACATAAAATAATAATTGCGGACAAAATTATAGGAAATTTTCATAATAAGGATCGTTTTGGAAATGAATTGACTTCTCACAAATATTCTATTTTTTTTTTTTTTCAAATTGCGTGATACAATTTGTGACTAATTTTTCGGAGACAGAAATTACCTATAACACAGTATTAATTAGGGTGGAGAGTCATAAATTACATATACAATAAAATATATGATTTCATTATATAAAGACTTTTTCGGAGATTCAACTAAAATTGACACACATCCGCATTAATATATATAATTTGTTGTTAAGGATTAGGTTCAAATGAGAACCATGTCATTATACGCGAACCTAGGGACTAATCCAGGACGTATATTAAATAAAATCAATGGTTAACATTAAAAGGGAATGCTGACTATAATTCAAGTAGGCCAGGGTTAGATTTGTTTTTTTAAAACTTATGCAATTAATACATTCCATAACAACTCAATATTAACATATATTCTATTCATAAAATAAGAAATTATTCAATCATAAAATAAGGAATTATTACATTCATATTAACGTATATTCCATTCATAACAAGCTTGTTATTATGACTATTAAGATTATTGTGAAGCCTGAAGATTGAGATTGAGCAGACGATGATCATCATCATCAATACAAAGCATTAAAGCATTAAATGTATACGGTAAAAAATACAACATTGAAATAGTCATAAGTTACATTTCAATGCTTTTTATTCCACCTGGCGTGCGAATTCTCATCCCTCCCCAGCTTACTTTCACTTATGACTATGCATTTCAATGCTTTAATAAATTAACCAACACACATAAACAGGACAATTGAAAACAAACTCAGAGAATTCAACTAATAATTTCAACCAAAACAGTAAATAACCTGTTTAACCAAAAAGGATCTTACGTCTTATAAGATAACCAAAAGGCAAAAATTATCTTCGGCTGATTTCAATTTTCAATCATCTTTTGTATATTCTTTTTATCAATTCTTTGTGAAGATTTTGTTAATATTTGTTTAGTATTCGGTGACAATAAATGAAAAAACAATTAGACGAATAATCTTGTGTGCAAAAATATGTTCAAATTCTTAACACTATAATTTCATGGAAGAGCCTATAATTTCATTCTTTATTCTTTTTTGTTTCCCCTGCATGCACCCATCTTCAGTTTCACTGAAGCCTAAATAAATATAAATAAAAATATAATAAAATGGTTAATTACAAAAATTACCCTCAAAGTTTAGATTAATTGCCAAAAAGAAACACCATTTATCTATTAAAATTACTTAAAAAAAAAAAACACAAAACACGCAGACACAAAGAGCTCACATTTATCTTTTAAAATTACAAACACCATTGAAGTCTTACAAAAGTGTGCACCTCTAGTGGAATATTTATAAGGTAAATACATACCTGAAGGGGTGTTTGTAATTTCAGAAAATAAGTGTTTTTTTATGTAATTAAACTAAACCTCATGGTGGTTTTAGTACATACCCCTTGCAGGATCCATCAGACACATAAATATTAACAAAAAAATAATAAGTGAATATGCAACACAAAGCTGCAAAAAAGAAGTAGATATCCATCTTTCTCCATCCACCTATAACCACTTGCCACTTAAAAATCACAACAATCTAACCAAAACGTTGAAAATCCAAAAACATTTATAATTCACGATAAAAAATAAAAATAAAAAATTGTCAGATCATACTGAAAAATCAAAACCAAGAAACTAAGGAGCGATCTCCAGTCTCGGCTCGAAGCAAAAGCCCGTAAAAAGCTGAAGCGGGAACCTCTTCGCCACCGGGCATTTCTGAGACCATTTCCATTGCTTCAAATTAATATAAAAAAACAAGAAGTGCAGGCGCACCATAACTCTGTATATATATAAGCCCGTCGGTCCCACTGCTCGCGAAAACATAATCCAACTCACCAAAACCCTGAAAATACTTATGCGGCATCCGGGCTATCTCTCTCCACTCCCGTCCCTTCAAAACCCAAATCCCGATCCCCTTAATAATATCGGGCCGGTCCTGTTTCCCGATCCCCCCGACCATCACAAGCTTCTCATTCAAATTCATCAACAGACATGGGATTCTGCACGACAACCGTCTGCACGACAACACGTTAAACTAACCAATTTAAGTAACATCAGTATACACTTCATCCTATTAAACAACACACACAAAAAAAAAATTAATAATAATAACAAAGAATTTTTTGGAAGCACTGTGATCGATCTTCAAAAAATACATAAAACTATCATATCAGCACTTGACATTTTAACCTTTAAAAGTAACAATAACACAAACTCATTCACATAGATTCAAAAGCGATACCTACATACATTCAAAGCTCCAGCATATCTAAAACACTGTAAAAGATTATTGGAAGCACTAAAACTATTAATAAAATAAAAGCTCTCTACAATTAAATCCCGAACACTACAAACATATTATGAAAACACTCCAAAAAATATTACAAAAAATATAAATACAAACACTTTAATTGAAGCAGATTATAACATTACATAAAACACCATAAACAACAAAAGCACATAAAATATAAATCAGAAGCACCACAAACATGTCATTGTTACATGCACAATATCAAAGCATTGCAATTATATTCCAAAAAAGCATTAATTCAAACACATTTGTCTAAAGCACAGTGAAGCATGATTCGAAGCAACATAAACTAAAATGAAAGCACTGCATAAACATCACAAAAAGCAATTCAACAAACGTATTACATAAAGCAAAATAAAACAAGATTCAAAGCATTGTATAGAGAAAAGCACTGACAATGCAAATTAGAATCACCAAAGCACCATATCATTATTACACTTATAATATGAAAGCACTGCATAAACATCACAAAAAGTATTGCAACAAACGTATTACATAAAGCACAATAAAGCAAGATTCAAAGCACCATATATGTAGAAAAGCACTGACAATGCAGATTAGAACCAAACATATATCATTGTTTTATTTGGTGTAACACAAAAGCATAGCAAACATATCCCAAAAAATTTAGCCGCAAACATGTTATATAAAGCACAAAAAAAACATAATTCAAAGCACCATATACAAGAAAAGCACTGCAATACATATCAGAAGCACCTAACACGTAATATTTATTACAAGGTGAAAACTTTATGTATATATTATTTATATCCCAAAAAATATAGTTGCAAACATGTTATACGAAAGCATCAAACACTTATTACAAAAAGCACCACGATCAACTCGAAAATTAGTATATGCATTATAGAACTGTAAAAAGAATCCAAGAAGCACCAACTGTATACCATTTAAAATCAAATTCGATATCAGCAACTCAGCAAAATGGTCCCAGAAACAAGATTAGCGAAAATAAACCCTCTGAATTTTTTATCCAATACACCAAAAAAGTAAAAATTAAGAGGGAGCCCAGCAAAATTGAGCACACGATTTCAATTGGGATTAACTGGGTCAACTTGAAATCCATTTTTCCAACAACAGGGGGATTTTACTTCAATCATACTCCATTTTTTAGGGTTAGCAAAGAACTTAGTACCCAACTTCGTCGAAATGTTACCTGTGTCGCCAGAAATTGCCGTCCGTCGAAGCCCTCTAGACCGCCGCCCGTCGTTCGTCATCTGAAAAGTCTCGACTTTTTTCTCCGAACCCGAAGTGCGAATTTTGCCCGTCGATTATCTATATTGCAGTTTTCATAAATTTTTCCTATAGGCTCGACACACTTCCCAGAAATTTATTTTGCATCATTATATGATTCTGGAACAACCATATCTCACTTGTCTTTTGGTGTTCCAAATATCACGGGCTAAATAACTGCCGGGATTTGTACACTATAGTTTCCCATTTTAAAACACATAATTTGAAAAAAATCTGACCTTTGGATTAAAAAAATCTACGACTTGGATTAGTCCCTAGGTTCGCATATAATGACGGGTTCTCATTTGAACCCAACCCTTTGTGTTAATTTAATATTCATTTTAAGTTTAGGTACTCCCCAACATGCTATGGTATTTAACAAAGATAGATAAGATAGATAATTCGGTAAGCATTATCTTAGACGTAAATTGCTAATCAACATTATATATGTATGGTGATCTAAAGATTTTATTGTAACAAAAAAGGCTGAGTCACCCTAATTTCCATATTCAAGGATTTTGCACAATTGACATACCTAATTATTTTAGAATAATTAAATATTATATATGTACATACAACACAATTAAGTGTATCATACTAACCAAGCGTAATACCAGGGCTTTGACAACAAGTTAACATCTATAATTTCAAATTTTAATTTTTCTTATCCTCATAACTTTTTCATGACTCCACTTTGTTAAGAAAATTCTACATTTTTTGATTTTTCAACATATAATGGGCCCGAAACATCAACAATAAACTAATAGAAAAATGAATTAGTTATAAAATATTAACTTAATTAATAATAATTAATTGAACTAATTAAAAAATTCAGTATATGTGGATTTAATTACAAATTTAATCCAAGATGAAATTTAGAAAATGATAGATAAACCTGATTTCATCTATAAATAATTGAACTATTTTTGTTTTCTAATTTTTTAACAAACTAATTTTATATAATGTTGTTTCAAGAATTATGGGAGGCTTCAATTCAAACATGTATTAGTAAATGAAAACAAATATATTTGTTAATTTTTTTCTCTTGGAAATCACATTTATTATTTTTTTTTTTTTTATTAATGTTAGTTATACTATTGTGTAGAATTATCTTGCTTACAGAGAATATATTTTGGGGAACTTCTACGGTGCCTCACGGCACCATTCCTCATTTCATGGGGCTCAATAATAACCATTAGATCAATTTTAAGTTTTTTATATTGAAAGATTTACGGTTTAAATGCAGGAGGGAGTTGGGGTATGGTGCCTTGAAGGCACCGTAGACTTTTCCTATATTTTGTCTACATTTAACTGATTTCATCAATAAAGAATTTTTCAAAAAAATTTCATTTATGATCTTTTGGATAAAACTGATAAAAAACATCTTTGTTGGGTCACTAAGAGTTCTTTTTGAAATATAATCTTTGTATGCACTTAGAAATTACTAACAAATGTAATCTTAACATGTAAATAGAATTTTTGTATCAGATTAATGTCGAAGTATCTCGAGTTAAGAGTCTTAAAAGGTTGAAGATTATTTGTTGTGATGAACGTGATGATATTGTGAATAATCAGTTAATATAGAAGTTTTACATAATTTAAAATAAACAATATTTATTTATTTTTCGTATAATAATTAAATTTCTGAACTTCATATATATTTCTTGATAGATTATACAGTTTTATACATTTCATATATATGCGCGCGTAAACGCGATATTCAAACTAGTAATTTCTATTTATATACAAAATCTCGAAATTAATTAATTTAAAATTCAATTTTTACATCAATCCTTTAATTTAGTTTTTTAATTTTTAATTCTTACTATATGTATATATATATATTTTTTTCTGTATTGTTGATATTAATATAACTAATTAACATATTTCATATCAAGGCCAATTAAATTATTTTATGAAAATGAAATTATAATATTTTTCAGAGTTAAAAATATAATATTAGTGAAACGATCATATTTTTGATTAAATCCTATCAAATGTGATGAGTATCCAAAATTTTATTAAATGAATTACGATGCGAACCTAATAAAATATATTACCCATCTTCAAAAATATCTCATAAACTTATATAAGAAATTGGTATTTTGGTTCCGTAACTTATCAAGGTATAAGAATTACACAACAAAAAACTAATGATTACCGATGGACAAAGCCATCGACAAAGTAGAAATTTTTCTTCGGCAAGACAAATACCAATGGCAATGTCGACGGATATGCACCGTCAGCATTTTCTTCGTTGGTAGTTCGTCGTCGACGGCTATTGGTGCCCATCAGTATTGTTTGCTGACGGGCACACTGACGGTTGGCCTTTCAAGACTATGTCTGGCTGTCGAATGTAGTTGCTGTCAGCATGTGCCGACAAGCATCTGTCCGTAAATATTGACGGGTACCTGGCTGTTGGTATTATATATCTGTTTTTATTTTTTTACCTGTTCATAAATAGCTGCCAACAATTTAAAAATTCAAAACAAAAGGTTCAATTAACATATATTTCTCTAATTACAATCAAATATTCATGAAATATACATTTTATGTTAAAGTCGAGCATAAACAAAATGAATAAGTAGTTTCTCCAAGTACAATCAAACAATTACTATGGTTGGGGGTGGAGGAGGCTGATGAGATGGCTGCTGCAACTGGGCTACCGCGTCCAGGACCAGCTGTTGGAGCTGCGCTTTGAGCTCCATCTGCTCATGCACGCTTCGCGATCCTTCTGCTAGGCCCACTCGTACACCTGGAGTTGCTCTCGCTGTGAATCCATCTGAAAACAGTATTTTTGTGGTCAGGATTCCTGTATCCTTACGGCTTTAACGTACCCGTCAAAAATACTGACGGCCTGCTGACGGGTAGCGCCCGTCAGCAATACTACCCGTCAGTACTGACGGGTCAAGCCCGTTAGCATTTTTAAAATATTATAAAAAAATTGGGCGGGCCTAGCCTAGCCCGTAGGAGCCCAACCCAACCCGCATTAATTTAATTCCCCACATGTGTCATGGGTGGGATTCGAACCCCAAACCTCTTGCTAATAGAGGAGTGGTGTTACCGTCTCGCCAAGTCGATTACATGTGAAAGATATATACTTTTAATATATATTAGATATATAAATTAAGTTATAAATTATAATTATAATTAATTATATTATATTTATAAATGTAGATTATATTTATGAATAATAATATATAAATGCATAATATTATTATAAATATATTTATAAATAAATAAATAAATATATAAATACATATATTATAAATATAATTATTTATAAATAATTATAAATATATATTATTTGAAATATTTATTTATTATATATTGTATATAAATAATAATTTATTATTATTATAAATATATAATTATTATATTATATTTATAAATGTATAATTTATATTATATTATATTTATAAATAATTAATATAATTATATATTTTATTTTATAAATAATTAATTAAATTATAAATATATAATATTATTTTATATGTATTATAATTATAATATTATAAATTATATTTTAAATAAATTGCTGACGGCTTGCCCGTCAGCATTGTTTTTTTTTTATTTTTTATTTAATAATTCTGACGGGCAAGGCCGTCAACATATATTTTTTTTTATTTTTTCTAATTAAAAATTATATCCTGACGGGTAAGGCCGTTAGGATAATTAAGCGGGATAGTTTCCCGCTCTTTCCCTGAGGGGATACTGATGGGTATATGTGCTGACGGCCATGGCCGCCAGCAAACCCGCCAGCATTTTCTTCCGCCAGCATTGCTGACGGCTTTTTGCCCGTCAACATTTTCGCCATAATTGCCGGATTTTTTTGTAGTGATACTTTCCAGAGGCGTCTTGATTAAGCTCAAGACGAAGATAGTAGTTATTCAACTCATCCTTAGATTTCAGAGTGTCTTTCGTCTTCCCATTTACATCAATCACTATATTGAACACATCAACAAATATATTTTTTTTCAATGTATATAACATCTAAATTATGCTGAATCAAATTTGTACTCTAGTACGATGAATCCCAAAAGATATATTTTTTTTTCCTCTAACCACTTGTTTAGCTATATGTCCATTAACTCGTTCTTCATCTAGATTAGTAACTTTAAGAAACCTCAATGTTTCTATTTCTGTTAAAATCTTTGTTCCTAACTGGAAGCTCAGTGGTGGAGTCTCGATATTTCTGTTTTTCTGAAAATATTATTTGTCTTTCAAAAGTGATGACCACAATCAAGAGATTTTCGGTGAAACAGATCAACACATTCAAATAGAAAGATATATGCGCTTTACCAAATAATAACGAAACAAGTTTTCATAACATTTATAAAAAATCAATTTCATAAAACAGATCAACACATCCGAATACATTCTCTCTAATAAATAATTTATATATTTAAAATTAATTTATTTTATTTTCCCCGAAAAAGAATTAACCCGAATTGAAAGAAGCGAGGCCCAAGTCTAGGGCCCAAGTATCAAACACTTGTTGATATCAAGCATCATCAACCATTGTCGGCGTGCGTGCACTCGGCGGGATTGTGTAGAGCCGATGAAAATTCAAAATTCAAAGGCTCAAACATTCAAAACAAAATAAAAAAAAAAAAACTGCGAAGCCAACGGTTAGAGATAATAATAAACACAGATATATATAGATAGACACAGCAGATTCATTCTCAACCCTCCCACCCATCAATGGAGAAATACGAGAAGCTCGAGAAGGTCGGGGAAGGCACCTACGGCAAGGTGTACAAGGCGAAGGAGAAGGCGACCGGCCAGGTGGTGGCGCTGAAGAAGACACGCCTCGAGATGGACGAGGAGGGCGTGCCCCCCACGGCGCTGCGCGAGGTCTCCCTCCTCCAGATGCTGTCGCAGTCTCTGTACGTCGTCCGATTGCTCTGCGTCGAACACGTAGACAACAAAAACGGCAAGCCGCTGCTCTACCTCGTCTTCGAGTATCTCGACACCGATCTCAAAAAATTCATCGATTCGCACCGCAAGAGCCAAAACCCTAGGCCTTTCCCGCCGCCGCTGATTCAAAGCTTTCTCTACCAGCTCTGCAAGGGCGTGGCCCACTGCCACAGCCACGGCGTCCTCCACCGCGATCTCAAGCCCCAAAATCTGCTCCTCGATAAAGACAAAGGTATCCTCAAAATCGCCGATCTCGGCCTTGGGAGGGCGTTCACGGTCCCGCTCAAGAGCTACACGCACGAGGTACGGTTGATTTTGGATATTAATCTTTCGTTGTTGATTTGGCTATTTTTTAATTAGGAAATGAATTGTTTCGACCGGCGTTGTGCAGATTGTTACTCTGTGGTATAGAGCGCCTGAGGTGCTTCTCGGATCGACTCATTACTCAACTGCTGTTGATATGTGGTCTGTTGGTTGTATATTTGGTGCGAATTTGTTCTACCCTGCCTTTTTGTATGAATTAATGGTATGGATATTTGTGGGAAATTAACTAACTTGGCAACATTTTTGGCCTATTGCAGCTGAGATGGTCAGGAGGCAAGCTTTGTTTCCTGGAGATTCTGAGTTTCAACAACTGCTCCATATATTTAGGTGCATTTTTTTTTCTTCCTTTTGTTTACTTTTAGGTTATTTATAGATTGATTGATGATCTCATGTGACTTGTGTGTATTGCCTTGAGAAAATTGGCTTGATAAACTTCGCCTTGTGACACTCTGGATGCGGAATATGTTACACATTGAAAAGAATTGACCTATAAATGTGATGTAATTATTGCTCTTCTGTGTTGAATATTTTAGTTTTCAGAAAGCTTGAATTTTGACAATGCTTAATAATTATTAGTTATATTGATGGAAACTAAATTAAAGCAGTGGTTCTTGTTTTTGTGGGTGCTAGTTATGCCGGGTTGGGGTGATTCATTAACTGGGAACATCACAATATGTTCAAGAACAACATTTGAATATGGTTTGGACATGGACTTATGAGCCAATTTATAATTATTTGTGTGCTGTATATAACAATAAAGCCCACAAAAGACTGGTGGAGAGAATTATATGTACCGAGAAAGATAAGTGAGGGAGCTATGTTAAAACAATGACATCACACGAATCACATCAAGAATTTATCGAAAATAATGTTTTGCTATGTATATCTGTTCTATAAATCGAGCTCTTTGATTTAAGTCTGTTTTTTAATCCTTTTAAATTTTCTCCTGTTGTTTATATAATAAAGCTCGAGGGTTTTAGTTGTATACGCATGACTTATACTCACAACAATAAAAGAAATGAGAAAAAAACAAAAAAAAAAACAAAGTGATGATAAATAGAAAATGTGTCTTGTTGATGTGGAAAAGACGCTAGTTATGTATTTTCATTCATTTCTTTAACAAGTGTTGCAAATTCCATGTAATTCACTTCAGTTAATGCATCATTGCAGGTTGCTAGGAACCCCAACTGAAAAGAACTGGCCAGGAGTTAGTTCACTGCGGGATTGGCATGTGTATCCCCATTGGGAACCTCAGAACTTGGCCCGTGCTGTTCCATCATTGGGACCAGATGGCATTGACCTTCTAACGGTGACGATTACTGATGAACATTCTTTTTTCCACTCCCAAGTTCTATTTAGGGCCACATGGACAATTGATTTCATCGTTTTTGTTTTGCACTGCTGTTAGACGATTTATTTCACTCCCATTAGAAAGTCCTCACACTAAAAGATCTTAAATATTATTAACGTTATGTTGTCTTTCGGTTATGCAGAGGATGCTTAAGTATGATCCAGCTGATAGAATTTCGGCAAAAGCAGCTCTCGATCATCCCTACTTCGACAGCTTGGATAAATCTCAGTTCTGAAGTTTATTTCGATTTCTGGGGGGGAAAAGCAGTTAATGTTGTTGGAAGGATGTCATCTTCTTGGTGATGTCACCTTGTTAGTTTGAAATTGCCAACTTTTATGTATCGTCATTGTTTTAAAGATCTTCAACCTGGACTTATCATAATGGTGTTATGTTATTTTATTTTATTTTACTAAATTTATCAGCAATGTACTCTGTGTGTATAGAAATTTGTTTGTGTTCAACATATTTCAATATCGTTCTTGAATATAAGATTTTGCAGATTGGTTTGAGTAAGCACTCGTCGGGTTTGGACATGGCTTTTCTAGACCCAGATTTGATTTGGATGGTTAAAAGTTAAAACTCGAGATTTTGAACTCAAGAAAATATTCTTCTCTAATATTTGTACCACAACTCTGTTGCATTTTTCCTTCAATCGATAAACTCTGAATCGTCTATTAGCTTTGTTATATCTTGTGAAGTTTAATATCACTATGAAGTAAGTATTTGTTTTGGTGATATTCTAAGAATCTGTTTGATTGATATCCGAAATTATTTCCGGGGCGTCCGGCTTTAGGCTACCGATCCTCATTCATGGTATTGGCTAAAATAATGAAAGAGGTTTGGTGATAATAACTATTTTATTAACATATTTGATTAAAGCTAAATCATTTAAAGGTTCTTCAAATAAAATTTGGTCTTTCTGAAGTTTGTAGGCGCTTTTCGAGTTGAATTTTGTTTCTTACTCTACGCCAAGGTTAAAAAGTCTGACAAGGCAGCAAAATTAAGCCTTAAGCTTAGAAGCCGTGAAAATATATTTTTAAATATGTTTATTATTTTATTTATTATAATAAGTAAAAATAATATATATTTACCAAGTTTATTTACATATTTTTCAAATCAGAATGTATATTTTTAATATAAAAATCATACTTTTCAAATTATTTTTATGAATTTTATAATTAAAAAATATGATGTTTCACTGTAAGAATATGATCGTCTTGTGCAAGTATTTGCATAAGATGCTCAAAATATTAATCATTTGATCTTTTTGGATTTTTACTATAGATTTTGCAATATTTGATTAAATAAAAAAAAAAAAAACAAAAAAATAAGTTCCTCGTGTAAAAGATATACAACTTTTCACGCATATGCTCACCTAGGCGGTCAACAAAAAAAGTTGGTTGCCTTTATAAATGCCTATGCACTAGGCTACGCGTTTATCCCACGTCAGGCGTGCTTAGACCACGTCTTTTCCCGCCTTTTCGAACACTGTTCTACGCTAGAAATTATAACAGTAAGTGTCAAAAGGTCAAAAAAGAATTTATTTAATTAAAAAATATATTGAGCTAGAAATTAGACCAACATCATACTCATATAACTTGTTTTTCATCAATATGAATATTGGAAAAAACACTAAAGCCCCTTGTATTATTCGTCTTTTTACACTTTAATATATATATATATATATATATATATATATATATATGTGTGTGTGTGTGTGTGTGTACTTTACCCTAAGGATTTTCTAGTGAAAATTACACTAACTCCCAAATTATTCATTTCTTGCATTTTACCAAATAATCTAATATTTTTTATACTTCATAATATTTTATTTTTTTTAATTTATTGCTACATTTTATGTGTCCATTACCTACTAAAATAAGAAATTAATGAATAAACATTATAAATATATTTATAATATTTATTTCTTCGTGATTATTATATAAAAAAAACTAAATTTTATTTTGGTAGTGTATTGAACGCATATCGAATATCATAATCAAAATATTAAGTTTGCTTCAAATTTTTCTAAAATAGTTTCAATATTTCAGTCAAATAATAATATATAAAAACGAACTAAACCGTCTATTTTCTATTATTTTGGACGCATAAGTGATACGTTCGGTTTAAATTTTTCTATTTAGTTTTGTTATTTCAGTAAATTATTTTTGCATTTGTAGAATAAATAAATAGAAAAACAAATTAAATAAGGGGAAAATTCCCATTTGATACAATTAAATCTCACTTAATTGCCATATACTCATCTAATAAAAATCCATCCCATTTAAACTAAATATTTACTATTCAATCAAAAATCATAATACAAGTGGTTTACAATACCCTCTCTCTTTTCTATCATTTTTTTTCTTTCTATTTTCCTATTTATTTAATTTACCCTCACTTTCTCCCTCACATACAATAAGTACCTTAAAACCCTAAATTTCTCTCGCCTAAATCATATATCTGGTCCCTAAACCTATTCTTGACAACACCACACACACACATGTGCTCACGGAAAGAGACGATAGTGCGGCGAGGTGCAATGGCCGGGATGTCGAGCAGCAAGAATCGAGACCGAGGCGTCTGGTTTCGGTTTGGGCGTCGCTCAGGGTGCTCGATTTTTTGTGGGTCTGGGCTCAAAAAATAATATTCTTGCATTCGGTTCAAAGGTTTCAGATCCAGGTAAGGTCTCGTCTGGATTTGGTGAGGGTCGACGGGAGCGACGCAAATCAGGATTGTGGCGACTGGTTTATATTTGGTTTTCGCCAAGGGTGTTCGATCTTCTGCGGATTTGGGCTTGAGAATATTGGTCATGGGTTCGGGTTTCAATTCATCCGGTATCGTCATATTTGGATTCGTTGAGGTTTAAGTTGGATTCGCCGTTTCTGGTTTTAGTGTCGCCGGAGATGGTGGGATGGAGTCCAGGTTCTGGAAACGACTTGAAAATTTATGTGTTTTTGTCAAGTTATAGTGTAGAAGTTAGTTTGTCATTTTTTATATTTTGTTTTTAATAAAAATATTTTTAGGATGAGAAATAGTYGAAGAATATCAACAATGGTGTGTAGAAGTATGAAATTGATGGATTATGAACAGTTTTACAATTTCATATACAATTTCTCTTTCTGTCTCTTGGATAATATATAGCTAATATGCCTCATATTATATTGTGTGGTATCATTGATCTGGGGCGAATCTATCCTGGATTTTTTTCTTTTTCAAATTGATTATTGAGTTTGAGTAATGGTTTGAAAGTGTTGTTTTTATGAAATAAAAACATGGAGAGCAAGAGAGAGAGTTCATGACAAATTGATATTTGAAATTGAATTTTATTAGGAATACTAAGAAATGTGTTTTATGCAGTATGGATTCTAACAGAGTTTATATGAAATCAACACCATTAAGAATCTCATTCTGTATAGAATTAAAAACTACATATTACGCACTACTCAATTACACAAGAAAGACATTATTCATAAAATAATTTCACAATTTAATTTGAAATTCCACATGTCGTGTAGTATGAAATCATGCTTGTAACATTGTGGAATTGTATTTGTAACTGAATAGTAGTATGTAACTATAATTCTAGATGAATACTAGTATGAAATTTAACGACGTAGTATGAAATTTCACAATATAATATGAAATGGTAGTATGAAATTAATATGAATGAGTAGTATGGAAATGATGGTAGTATAAAATTAATATGAATGAGTACTATGGAATATAATACAAAATTCGAACGACAATGTAGGCAGTATGAAATTAATATGAATGAGTAGTATGGAAATATGAATGAGTAATATGGAATTGATGGTAGTATGAAGTTAGTATGAATGAGTAGTATGGAATTGATATGAAATAGTATGAATTTTAGTTAAGTTCAATTTGGAAGAAAGAGAAAAAAATATTGAAAGAAAAAAATCGAGGGGMT
>BMAC01001119.1:70556-87133 GCA_014905375.1 Phtheirospermum japonicum
AYAYWTTTTTTTTTATTAATAAGGGTAATTTGGTACTATTCTTTAGTACTTTGGATTAAATGGCTAGTTAGAATTCCAATGGACTATTTGGGATAATATATTTACCTATAGGAGCATATGGTCAATGCCCCTTAAATAAGAATCCAAACTGAACATATTATTTTGGTATGCATCCAACTAAATTAGTTAGTTTAGTTCAATTTTTTCCAAAATTTTCATTGTATTGAATTAATGAAAATAAATTAGAAAAAATTGAAGCGAACTTATTATTTTAATATGGTATTCGATATGTGCTAAAGACACTAGAAAAATAATAAGTTTAGTTTGATTATTTCTAATTATAATATTAATAGAAGAAAATATTATAATCATTAATTATAAAATAAATACCGTAGTGCTTATTTATTAATTATTAAAATTTTGTAATAATGAATACATAAAATATAGCAACAAATAATAAAAATGTAAAAAATATTAGGTTATATGATAAAGTGAAAACAAAACGAAACATAATCTAAGAATTTAGTGTAATTTTCAAGACTAAAATTATTCATGTAAAATAAAATGCGAAAATTTCGTCATTTATATAGTAAAATATAACAGAATACATTATATATAATAATATTTAAAAACCAAATAGTACAGGGTTTAATATGTTTCCCATTTGAAAGAGAAGACAAAACCCCACTAATTAGATACTGCGGGTGAAATACATCAATGACAACAACGATGAAATGGTGGAAGCTAGCCACTCCATTAACGTCGTCTATTTCAAATCCAAAACTAACTTTTTGCAACTTTTTTTCTTTATTATATTATAGAGAAGTTTTACGGTGCCGCGAATATACAATTTTTCACATATTATTAATCATTTGATTAATTTAAAGTTATAAGTATTAAAAGATGGACGAATGTAAATACACGTAGAGTGAGTGACATGGTAACGTAAAACACCGTAATCATTTCCTATATTATACATATCGTCAAAGTAATTGAGTAAACATGGTCCAACACTCAAACTTCCAAGCGATTTTAACTGAATTCCAGTAACTTATTTGTCACAGGCAAAAGTAGGGAAATGGATTTTTTATTAATAAAAAGGCTATATTTATATACCAAACACATACAACTTATTTGAATTTCTACAATCGATCAAAATCATTTTAATTAGCAATCTATCTTTCCCTTGTAGACCTACTTGTGCACACCTATGACCCACTTCTTTATCGAGAATTTATTAACACCAGGCATGAAGATAATCAAATGATGCTTTGACCAGCAATTTTGTTTTGTTTATATATGATTCCACAAGAAACTTTGAAATCTCACACGCGCGCGCATATATATAAATACAGTGGTGGAGTTAGAATTTTCGTGTGGGACGGGAGCAGGGTCAGAGGTGGCAACCCTCGCAAAATAAATCGAATTATTGTAAAATAATTATCATATATTTACTTAAAAAAATACTTAGATTATACTAGTCTATCATAATTAACTAGATAATCTAATTATAAAATACGTATTTTAAAAATTATACATATATTGATAAATAAATTATACACTCATAGAAAGAACCATATTTTCCAAAAGGAATAATATAGGGAGAGCAAGTCACAAAATCAAAACACAAATTTAAGAAATCAAACGAGTAAAAAGAGATTCATCAAACTAAAGAATTAGAGCATCTCCAATGCAAGTCTTTTGATGTTAAATAATTTTCAGCACATGTCAATCAACTAATAGAATGTCTATCCACGTAAGATGAGTGTTAAAAGAATAAATTTTGGTTTTAAAAATTATTTCCAATGCATAAAATCAACATCAGTAATTTTGTGCATGTGATATTTATTTTTTAATAAGAAAATATAAATATATATAAAATATAGAAAAGTTTGACCAAAAGATAAATTAAAAAGAGTCCAAAACCGTATAGTGAAACATCTGTTCCTAATTTTTTGCTACTTTATTCTGTTTAACCTCCTTTCAGAAATCAAACAGTGCGATTGAAAGTGTTGATATTAATTTTTTCCATGTCAGCACAACACCGCTAATGACACTATGCATCGGAGGATAAATTATGTGTACTGCTTTTGACTTGCTGACATGACTAACTTTTTAATAAAATAACAGCAAGCATTGGAGATGCTCTTAGAAGTATCTAAAGTGAAACAATGCTCGACAAAGTGACAGAAAGAAAGTAAATTGAAATGACCCCGTCTCAATTTCATATGATGGCTACCAATACCAGACACCGAAGATTTAGATGAATTATATCCCACTTATATACTCAACGAAAAAAATTTCTATCCTAGAACAATTAGCATCTTTTGATCCGGGTAATAAGTAGATCTATGGCTGAAGGTGGTGATGGGCGTAGACAAGTCGGTGGTTCCATCGATGATGATGCCAAGCTTAGAGGTCCGGCTAAAGTAGTATTGGACCAAACGATGATGACAGACATAGGCAAGTTGATGGTGTCATCGATGATGATAACAAGCTTAGAGGTTCCGCCAAAGTATTATTAGAACCAAACGAAAGAGTCGGATGAGAGCTAAAATGAGCCAATCAAATGCGATGAGAAGAGATAGAATGGGATAGAGTGAGATTTGAATGAGAGAGGGGGCGATGCGCCCAAGTTGAGCGAGGTCATCATGGTCGAGCGATCCACATCCTCCCATTCATAATGATTTTCCTCAAACGAGGAAACAAATTACGGAGAGATGTCTCACATTCCCATTCAAGCTAACAATTTCAAGATCAAACATTCCTTAATATAAATGGTTTCTCAAGAGCAGTTTGGGGGTACCATGGTCGAAGACCCTCATAAACATCTTGCACGTTTTCTACAAGTGTGTGATTTACAAAAGATCAATGACGTAACTCAAGACGCTTTTGTCTATGCTTATTCTCATTTTCTTTAATGGATAAGGTGAGGTATTGGTCGAGATTAATAGGTGATGGTAGCATAACGACGTTTGATGAATTAAAGGAGAAGTTTCATGGAAAGAATTTCCTTACTAAAAAATGATGTACTTGATGAGCGAAATTACAAAATTCACTCAGATGGAATTGGAGCCATTTTACGAATTTTGATATAGATTAATTTGGAATTGTCATCGACATAATTTCCGAAGACACAACAAATTTGTTTATTATATGATGGGCTTTGGGTACAAACTCATGCTTTGATTGATGCATCATCCCTCTACTTTCTAAGAGTGCTCATGAAACATTTGATCCTATTGAAGACATGGTTACAACAAATTATCAATGGCCTTGTGAGTGGTCAAGTTTTGATTGAGTAGTCGAGGTGAAGACTTGGGTCCTCTGAAGAAGATTGTCGTGCAATTGGCAATTTTAACATATCAATTGACTTCAAGATGTAAAGGAGAACCGATTAGAAGCGAAAATTGCCCTCAACACCCATTAGAAAATGCAATGTGGCAAGGCAATTTAGTGGTCGTGGAAGAACGTAGTTCATACTCCTCCGAATCTCAAGGTAGTGAGTGGTGTTGGTCAAGAATTATTTTGGAAGAAGCCACATCCAGCAGTGAAAATTAACTGTGACAATCAAGTTGATTTATATGTTACACATAATAAGACCAATAATGGTAAGTCAAAACACATAAGTTTTCTACATAATTCTGTGAGGCGACTACTTATAAATAGAGTAGTTAGACTAAGTATAACAAACTCCCTATCAAACCCCACAAATCTCACTCCCTAAAGTGATTTTCTCTATTTTTTCAAACTTCCTATCTTATTTTACTTTATCAGACTCCTTACTTATGACAGCTCTCTATCTTAAGGGCTCCCTATCCAATTTTACTCCAACAGACTCCTTATTTATAAATATTTTATCATATATGTTATTAAAGTAGGGGCAATTCCCATATGATCCAATAGTTAAAATATATATCCCAAAAAATCCAAGTCTAAGTCCAACTTCCGAATAACTCGTAGAAAACTACAACTAGACCAATGTACCCCTATAATCAAATGGTCAGAGAAAACGTCCTTAATCAACGCCTACTTTATAAATATAATAATAATGATAATAATAACTCATCATCTCCCCGTTTCTTCTTCAATTTAGTTTTTTTTTTCTCAACACTCGCAGAATAATTCCATTCCATACTAGGCGCTGAAAGAAACTGAGAAATCAAGAACAAAATTGGAAGAATCTTGAATTATATACTAGGGTTTTAGAATTATATTATTTGGAGAATGTACATACTTGTCGTATTGTCGGAGAACCGTGGAAGATGGCAATCAACGAAGAACACTTGTAAGTATTTTTCTACACAGTAGTTTAGTATGAGATTTTTAGTTGATATTCAATTGTAACACAACAATTCTTTTCCTACCGAATTTCATTGAATTTCATAATTTTTAGATTCAAACTGGGGTAGTATATAATTGGTCATTTACATTCATAGATCTTAATATGTAAATAGAGTAGTATGCATGAGTGGTTAACGTAATTTGAGTGTGTTGAGACTTTCAGTTAGTTTCATGATTTATTTGTTTTGTAGTTTTGAAAAAGTATTGCAAGAAATTTAGTAGTATGTAATTTATTTTTTGTCGCTTGTTAGTATTTTTGGAATCTTTAGAATCAGATTGCTATATTTGTTTGGGGGCAAAGCTTAACCAGTATGTAATTTTGTGCCTAGTTTTTATTTCAAAATTCCAGAAAATTTCAAACTAATATTGTCTTGGAAACTGTTTGGTACAAGATTATGAAATTTAGTAGTATGTAATTATTTTGTTTTCGTCTCTTATTCAATAGCAAGAAATTTAGTAGTATATAACTGCAAGAAATTTTGTAATTTGTACTTTATATTTTATTTCTTTTGCAATAATTTCACATTTTTTAGAATCTGTCTCTATATTCGTTTGTGGGCAAGAGTTCACGAGTATGTAATATTGTGCCTAATTGTTGCCTATGGAGTATGGATTTTATCTCAAAATTCAAGAACATTGCACAGAAGTATGGTATTGGCATGCAATTTTGTGGTACGTGATTATGAAATCTAGTAATATGGAATAAATGGTATTTATGTGTTAATGGTATAAGGTTGAAGTGTTTTTTATCTCTAATAATGTAGACAAAATAACAAGAAAGCATATTTAATTGTTAAATATGGCAAACTCAAATTTTGTAATGTGTGTTTGAATAGTCCACCAGATATATTTCAAAGTTCCATAAAAATTAAAAACAACCCTATCATCCAAGAATACAGTTTTGAAAATGGATATGGTAGTTTACTATTGCATATTGTGGATTGTATAGGATAGTATTGAATTCAAGTTATCCGACGGTTTGCACCTGGATATTTGAGTTTTCCAGACCTTCTTAGTCTCTTTTTCTTTTTTCTTTTTCTTTTACTCTCATGTTTATAATGGTTTT
Source organism: Phtheirospermum japonicum (assembly GCA_014905375.1). Classification (NCBI taxonomy): domain Eukaryota; kingdom Viridiplantae; phylum Streptophyta; class Magnoliopsida; order Lamiales; family Orobanchaceae; genus Phtheirospermum; species Phtheirospermum japonicum. The sequence continues at coordinate 75,967 of BMAC01001119.1, forward strand.
GCTCTCTCTCTCTCTCTACGCACGTGCGTGCGCTTTTGTATGTTTTTGACTTGATTTGACTGATGAATTTTTGTGTTTTTGATGGGGGCATCTATAATAATTCGATTGCTTTTTGAGGAAAATAAAAACCTGTAATGAATTTTGGTTAAAAAAAAAGGTGTAATTATTTAATTTATGGGACTTACTAGTTCACAATTATGCAAGCTAGATATTTTTTTGGATAAAGTGCCGAGGTAGTATTGAATTGATCGAGGAGTACATTTTTTTTATAAATTTTTTGTAAACAAAAGTATTTGGTTTCGGGAAACCATACACTCAAAGAATTATGTTTGATATTATATATTGGCAGTACCACAAATTAGCATGGTGTAATTGTATATGTGTTTTTGGATAAGTGCATTGAATAGTATGGAAATTGCCCTGAAATTGTTGTAGTAGTATTTAGTAAGAAATGTGTAGTTTAGCAAGTGTTAGTACAAGGTAGTTTGAAAAATGGTGGTGTAGTATGCAATTATGTACTTGCAGATATGTTTTTTTTCTAACTGTTAGTACAAGTTGGCAGAGTAATCTTTGGAGTAGTATGTATTTGTTGGTTAGTTATTTATGTAGTATGCAATTGAATTGGAATTAGATATGAGTATTTTATTAATTTTTAGTACACAGTTGTTTCAAAATTGTTGTTGTAGTTTGTAATTGGTGTAATAGTCTATAATTTTAGTTCTCTATTCTGCTTACTGTTAGTAAAAGGTGTTATGGAAAGTGTAGGGGTAGTATGTAGTTGTTTATTTAGTTATGTGTAGTCTGCAATTAAGATATTGGTATGTAGTTATTTTGTTGTCTACTCAATAATTCCGAAAATTGATTTTATCTTTAGTATTTTTTTACAGTAGTATAGGATTTATGTGACACTACTTCAATTAAATTCATACTACACAGTGAAAACCTTATTTCATTTTTTGCAGTTTAGAAATTTTATTTTATGTAGTATGGAACTTCCATTAACTAGTATCGGATGTTATTTTTGTACTTTACAATTTGCATATTACTGGACTTCTACAATAGCTAGTTTATAAAGGCAGTGTACAATTTCATATTGATTCTGGATAATAGGTAGTATTGAATTCTTATTGTTGGAATGATTGCATATTGCATAGTGCAGTTTATAAACTACACTAATATGCAATTGCATATAGTTTGTTTTATTTGATAATATTCAATAGGTAGTTAACAATTTGTTAGTTTTCAATACATATTTTTACAATTTCTTATTATGAATATGTATTATGGATTCAAATATATATGAACGATAATGGGGTTCTCAAAAAATTACAATATTATCTATTCAGATGTTAACCGCAATGTATTTCAACAATATTGCAGGAATAATTGTGCAGTTTAGGTATGTTACTTCATGAAGCATTTGGCGCGAAAGGAAGTTTTGGAGACTAAACTTCGTAGGAGATTACTGAATTGTGGTTAACAAGTGAAAGTTGCGACACGATAGTTGGAATCATTTGTTTGTTTATATTTTTATGTGAAACTCACAATTTTGTGGTGAAATATTTTGATTGATAGTGTATTACGATCGAGTTATTTTGATTGTGGTGAAATATTTTGATTGATAGTGTATTTTTTTGTTTGTGTATCGGTATATTGAATAACAGTTACTTATTGATATAACACGTGTAATGTTTTGCACTACTTGATTAACATAAATACATACTGTTAATTTAATTTTGTACTACTATAACATTCTATATCTCAATTGTTTCGTACTAGTAGAACAAAATTCCATTGTAAAAAAAAAAAAAATTACATACTACACGCAAAAAAAATTTAGAATAAATTCCATTGTAAAAATAAAATAAAATTACATACTAGTATAATAAAATTTCATACTACACGCAAAAAAAAATTTATATTGGGCGTTGTGTAGAAGAGAGAGGATTATTATTGATTTTTTCTTTACTTGTCAATTAGTAAATTGAGATGATTAAGCAGAAAATTAAGTAAGATTAATTGGATAATTGGTATTACTTACCATGAATAACATAAATATGTTATGTATTAGATTAGGGCATTATAGACAATTTATATGATAATTTATGATTTAGTAGGACTAATTTGACTTAAATGGGAATAAAAGAATTTGGGTGATTAAATGAGATTATATTTGTTCAATTGTGTATCAAGTGGGAATTTTTCCATTAAAGTAATAGGAAGCCAATTTAAATAAAAGTTAAAAGAAAATAATAGGGAGACAAAGTTGCTCCCTACTTGTAGAGAGCTCAAGTAATAAAAAAGAGAGTTCCCTATTTTAGGGAAGCTTTGTAGAGAGTCTGTTGGAATTATATTAGTATATTTACTTCTCTAAAATAGTCAATGAACCATTATAGAGAGGCTGTTAGATATAGTCTTACTACTGACTACGATCAAAACTAAATTTGGTGGATCCTTTGACAAAAGGGCTGTCAAATGAAATGTTGTTCTCAACATCAAAATGAATGCGACTAAGGTCTAAAAAGTGATGGGTCATTTTTTGGGTCAACCCAATCTGTGCATTTAAATTCATGCTAGTTCAATGGATACTGATAACCTGATATTTGCCTAATGAACACCAATTAATTATATATTAAGTATTTTTTGGTCACTATTCCTACAATTTTGATGTTATGCATATAAAATAAAGGAGTAATTATTTTTTACCCTCCAAATTGTTGCGTCTTTTATAATTTACCAATAAATTATTATTTGTGACAAACCGCCAAATGAATTATGCAAGATTTGTAATTTGCCCCCTAAATAAGAATTATTATAGTTTTTGCGCCACGTCATTTTAAGGCACAAACCACGAGAATTCTGATTTAGGGGAAAAATTACAAATCCTGCATAGTTCATATGGCGATTTATTTTAGAAAATAATTTGTATGGTAAAATGTGAAAGTTATCATAGTTTGGGGTTAAAAAAAAATCCCAATAAAGGAGAGATTATTATTTTTGCATATATTTAAAGATTGTGCATAAGAATCTTGAGATAAACTCTTAATGGGTAATCATATTCTCTTGTGATTCAGGTCATTTTTTATGAGCCTGGCTATGCGAGTATGAAGTCAAGTCGTTTCTGTTAAGTTATTAGACCGTCTCTAGAATACGCAATGAATCGGGAATTACACAAGGCCTTTAGGGCTTGCGTGGGCTAGAACTTCGAATATTGGATTCGCAATTTGAAATACCGAATACTCGTTTGTTCTAAAATTCAAAAATCAAATACTAAAACAACAATATCTTACAACTAAAGAATTAAATATTACTAAATACAATATTATAATAAACTATTATTCACTTTTCAAATATGATTTGACATTAAATACAATTATAATATTACATTATCTCCCACTTCTCATACATTATTTGACATATACAGGATTCTAAATCTTATAACAAATAAAAATTCTTACTATTTAAATAATTCTAAATACCCAGGATTCTGAATACCAAAATTCAAAATTCCAACAAATGCTAATCCAAACATATTCATAATATGTCGGATATTGAACACTCACAATAGCAAGAACGAGTGTGCGAGACATTCCGATTTGTCTATATAGGTGCACGGTTCAAGATGTGGTCACTGTTGTATTTTGTCAAATCATTTGATTTGTCTAAACTAAGTGAAATTTTACATTTCTGGATATTTATCACCAACTCACTTTTCCTAAGAGACAGGGTCACTACTAATTTACGTTATATTCGTTTAACATGTTGAAACAGAAGCACATGGGCTTGATCTCATGCGATTTTCCTTAAGTACGTTACTTGGTAATATAGCTTACTTAGTGCGGTCTATATATAAGTAAATGCTCGAATGACTTTATTTGCCCGGGGATTTAGAAATTAAAAATTAAATATTCAAACCAACAATCCTTACACCTAAAATATATCTTATTAACAGGTATAATTAAATATATAATATAATTTTATTTACTTTTCATACATAATTTATCCTAAAATACAATATAATAATACATTATTATTCACTTTTCAAACATGATTTGACATCTACTTAAAATAATAAAGATTCTAAATTATATAACAACAAAAATCCTTACGATACATATAATTACAAATACCCTAAGATTCTTCATAATTATTCAAAATTCCAACGAATCCCAGTTCAAAAAGACCCAAAAGAAAGAAAAAAAAAATCTCCGAAAACTCATTTATGCTTCAATTAAAATTTACAAACTTACCACAATTATCAAATCCCTACATTCCAAAACAATGACGTAAACATGAAAAAACAAAAAAACAAAATAAACCCACCCCTCCCCACCAAGTAAAATTGCAATAGGGTTGGAATCAATTGCAAGTAATTCCAGTTAACGATAATCCAAACAAGTCAAAAGAAAAATACACTAAGGTCCTGCTTGGTTGAGTTTATTGAAAGTGTTTATAGCTTATTCTATCACAATAAGCTCTTTTAGGCTGCTTGATAAGAACAAAGAATAAGCTCCTGATAGCTTATTCTGCCTAATAAAAAAAGCTACAAATCGTAACTTTTTCTAATAAGCTCCTACGTTATTTAGTAAAATTATTTTTTATCCTTTTATATTGTAAAAAATATATTACTTTATATTTTACGAAATATTTTTATTAGTCATAATTAAAATTTTATTTATTAATATAATTATTTTTCAAGTATTTGTTTTTTTTAAAATAATCTTTTGGGAAGTTTTCATTAATTATTATAATTTTATTTCTTTTATTCTTTATATTTTTTCTTTTTTTATGTATAATATTTTATATTTTTTAATTATGTCTATAGGCAAATTAACCTTCAATCAACTACTTTAACCAACTAATTTACCAAGCATTAATAAAAAATCATCTACCAGCTATCAGCCTGTTTGAATCAACTCAACCAAGCAGGGCCTAAAATCTCATTTATGCTTCAATTAAAAAGTTTACGAACTTACCACAATTATCAAACCCCTACATTCCAAAACGAGGACGTAAACATTTACAATCAATTGCAAGTAACCCCAGTTACAAAGGGGGACCACAGACACACAAACTACGGCTACTACGTGTTTGTGTGAGTAGTATAATGTGTGTGAAAGAGAGCTGTTTGTGGAATTATACACTTTGCCATGTAATCTACAATATGAATATCAAAACAATTGGACAAAAATAACACCTTCCAGACATGAAACTTTTGGCCGTACACAGAGAGAGTATTTCGACTGGTAATTCCACCTGACGAAGAAGTTGAAGGTTGGGAATAAAAAACCTATGACCAAACAGAGAATAAAAAACTTCAGTTGTACCAAAGAAACCAACAATAAAGCTCAGCAAATTAGAAATCGAACGGGTAATTATTATGACTAGAACAGAACTCGATTGATATTCATAAAACCATAAAGGCAAAATACCAAAGTCAAATCAGGTTCCACCTACGATCCAGCACCCAAGTCTGAGAGCCAAAACCGCATGGGATAGACCAAATACAAATAGAGCAGAAACAACAAGAACTCAAAACTTCATGACAAGGAAAATAAAATTGTTTTTGGTAGTAGTAATAGCTAAATAAAATAATATCATCTTCAGAAAAGCGCACAAGTCACTTGGCACCCTTCTTGGCCGCAGCCTTGGTAACCTTGGCTCCAGAAGGATCCTTCTTCTCKACACTCTTGATGACACCAACAGCAACAGTCTGACGCATGTCCCTCACTGCAAATCGTCCCAACGGTGGATACTCAGCAAAGGTCTCGACCACCATGGGCTTGGTCGGAACCATCTTAACCATCCCAGCATCACCATTCTTCAAGAACTTGGGCTCCTTCTCCAGCTCCTTGCCAGATCGCCTGTCAATCTTGGTCACCAGCTCAGCAAACTTGACAGCAATGTGAGAGGTGTGGCAATCGAGCACTGGGGCGTATCCTTGTCCAATCTGGCCCGGGTGGTTCATGATAATGACCTGGGACGTGAAACTAGCGGCCTCCTTGGCAGGATCGTCCTTTGAGTTAGACGCAACATAACCACGCTTGAGATCCTTAACAGCAACATTCTTGACGTTGAAGCCGACATTGTCACCGGGGAGAGCTTCTTGGAGGGCCTCGTGGTGCATCTCAACCGACTTAACCTCAGTTGTGAGCCCAGTTGGGGCGAACGTGACGAGCATACCGGGTTTGATGATGCCGGTTTCAACTCTTCCAACAGGTACGGTGCCGATGCCGCCAATCTTGTAGACGTCCTGAAGTGGGAGACGAAGGGGCTTGTCTGATGGCCTCTTGGGCTCCGAGATCATGTCCAGAGCTTCAAGAAGGGTTGGGCCCTTGTACCAGTCAAGGTTGGTTGACCTCTCAATCATGTTGTCGCCCTCGAATCCAGAGATGGGCACGAAACTAATCTTGTCGGGGTTGTAACCAACCTTCTTCAGGTAGGAAGAGACTTCCTTCACGATTTCATCGTATCTGGACTTGGAGTACTTGGGAGTGGTAGCATCCATCTACACACACAACAAAGCCAATAAGGGATACACAATAAAATATTCCCATGACACTATAGACAAACAGTAATATAAAAGACTGCACAGTGAACAATTGTTTCAAGAAAGCATTTATCCCAGCAGACTACAAAACAGATAGCAAAAGATTTGCAGAAATCTCATCTAAAATTATAACAGGTAAAATCATTCTTAAGGGCAGAAGAGACACAAAAGACCACTGATGAGTCCAAAAAGTTGAACTACCAAATAAAGGGGGTACTAACCTCAAAAGTAGAGATCAGTGACCTAGGAAACCTTCAAACGTGACACAGCGACCTCCAAAGAATCCGTAATCGTCTCAACGACCTCGACTTTCTGCAAAACAGCGCCTAGGACGGGCCGCATTTCGAGCCCGTTAAGGCCCTCCGACGCTTAAGTTAATAAGCGAAAAACACACTTCTTCTCTCTCAATAATATTAGTGCACTCAAAAGTAATAAAATGCGTAAATAAGCATTAACCTCAAAAGAGAAGCCAATGACTCCTTTTATAGGGACAGAAGAAGAATCCCAATATTTAGGGTTACCTTTCACGATAAGAATTCCATGTATGCCAGGATTCTCCCAATCGTCTCTTAATTAGGACTCCTCATTTATGGCCAGTTCCCATAAATAACAAAACTTCTCCATAAATATCCCAATTAAGCCGGGACATACAGCCCACCAGGCCCATAATGATTCACATACATTAGATCCACAAATCGGGCCCAAATACCCAGCCCAAAGTACAAGAGGTCGCGACCCTGTATGAAAAGCCATCCCCATACTACAGGTCGCTACTCTTCACAAAACCATACACTCGCATTATCACAGCTCGCTCATCTCCCAGGGGTACACCCTCCCTAGGAAATGAGGTCGCTTTCCACGAATAGCCACGTTCACCACATAATTTCACGTACGGTTATTTTGGTCCGTATCAGCTAGTCCCCCATGTTCTAGTTGATTGAGGTATGAAATCAGGTAGAACATGTAAACATAAAATTTCAAAAGTACCAAACAAGTACATAGACGAAAAAGCAATGCATCGTACCAAAGCTCGCATCAGAACTGCCCAATTTCAACAAACCGAGCTACGACAGGTCGCAACGTGTTCACGCGACCCGAAAGATATCGAGCTCTTTCCCCAAAGTAATCACGAGTCCCCAAGTACAGCACTTAAGCAGCACCCGAGATGTATTATTACGAGCTCAACCTTCTTTTCATATGGCGACCTGGAAACTTCTGTACCAGCCGACCTCAAAAATGTAAGCCCATAATCATGACAAAACCCAAAGTCAAAACACGCCTTCTTGCTTTCTGTCTCGTCCCACTGACGCTTCATTAAATGCGGCCCGCCACGCGGCGCAATCTCAAAATCTCGGCATATAATAAGTTCAGTGGGCCCAAGAATTAAAGGCCCAAAACATTCCCTTTGCAAACCCTAATTAATCCCGCTCCTATCTGTCACATCAGCTTTCCGTCTCCCTATACAAAAACGTTCCGCCTCCCCAAATCACCACTTTACACCATCTCTCTCAAAATTTCCGCCATTATCGCTCTGCAAAAAAGCTCGCCAAATCACAATCCCCCAGAGATTCACCACTAATTCGCAGCCCACCAACAATGGACGAGCTCGGCGATATGTGTAAGTCCCCAAATTCCCTTTCAGATTTAATTATTTAAATTTCGACTGTATTCGCTGAGTTGTACTTATTTGCTGTGTTATTTCCTCCCTAATATATTTATCATGGAACAATCACCAGCCACATCCAACAACAACCCTTTAACCCAATCACTCTCTCCCGATTCTGATCTCGCCGAAAACCCTTTCATTATCGCACCGAGGCCGAAACCCCTAGCATCACCTTCCTCCGGCCTCCGCGACGAGCCAGAGGGTGATATCTCGTGGGAGGAACTCCAAGCCCAAACCAGAGCCATTAATCCTTCTAGCAACCTTCCTCTCCTTATCCCAAAAGGTATTCCCTTTCACGAATCAAGGGACCCTTCATTCACCGCACATTTCCGAGAGAACCCTGTGACTGTAGATAATTCTCTTTCCTTCGATGACCTACCCTCAACATCTTTGACAACCAAAGAGGTCAAACACAATTATTGGCTACTTCCTGACCCAAAAAAGCTGGATCAGTTTAAACGTATTCTCAACCTTCCTCCCACTGCTAAAATGATCTTACCCGACAGCCCGCATGCCGACCCCATGCGACCTCCACCTAACCACATCACAATATTTGACACCCTACTAGTAGCAGGATTTAGGTTCCCTGCTCACCCATTTTATATTGAAATCTCTAACATGTACAATGTATCACTCCTGCAATTAACCCCTAACTCCATAAAGTACCTAGCCGGGTACCTTTTGCTCTGTAAATATTACAATGCCCGCGCTGACCCTGGCTTCTTCCATTATTGTTTTCAAGTAAAATACCAGCAAAACTCCTTCTACCTCTCCTACCGTTTAGGGCGACCTAAATTCCTTACTAGTCCCCCAAATAAAGTCCCTGAATGGAAGAGAAACTTTTTCTTTATTCATAATACCGAAGCTTGGCCTTTTATAACCGAGTTGAAAGATCACACTCCTCCACAAATCAAACCAACAAACCCCAAATCAGACCCTCTGTTGTATGAAAAATATTTTAACCAGCTTGTGGAGTGGAGCCGACACCCCTTCGACCTGGCTCTTATTACCGATCGCTCCGCCATGTTCCGCTACGCGGGTATCGATTCTCGCCCGGTGAAGCCGGATCTTGCCATTTCTAGGAGTGAATTCGGTGGGTATTATAGGCTTTGCAATTTTATCCATCAACATATGCCAAAATGAAAATATAACATGATCTCTCTATTTGCAGTTTCTTTCATCAACTCCTGTGCGGCTGAACTCCCCGAAGAAAAGAAGCAGGCTACTTCTTCCAAAGKTCGCGRAGCCCCCATCTCCAGCAAAACTGAAAAGGCTCCTCGACTAACGCCCGAACTGGTCGAGGTCGAAGATGAAGAGGAGGAGGGCCAGCTGATCCTCCGAGGCAGGAATAAGGGCAAGCGACCTCTGCCAAACGTCTCCAMCAGCCCCAAAGTACAYGCTCCGAAAGCTCGCAGTCCAAGCCCTCCAAAAACAAAAAGGCGTCGTCTCCAAAAAGGACTACCGACGACCTCTGCTAGTACTGCGAATATGAGCAAAGTGCTGACGAAATTGGATACGGCTGCAGATGTGGAGGCCCTTCTTCACGAGCAAGCACTTCAACAGCTAAAGCCCGTATTTGCTAAGTTCTCCGAGGAATTCATAGCTCGCTCAACAGGGGCCGACCTGCAACAAACTGTTGACGAGCTAAATGTCCGAGCTGAACAGCAGACCCAGCAACTGTCCCTGACTCAGGGGGAGCTGGATAAAGCACTCCAAAGGGTGAAAGCTTATGAAGAGCAGCTGACACTTTCCACCAGTCAAAACAATAGCCTGAGGGATGAAACGACACGCTTGAGTAGCGAGCTACACAAACAGGCTGGGGAGCTCGCGCAGAAAACCGAGGAACTCGCACAAAAGACCGAGGAACTCAAAGAACAATCCGAGCTAGCCAAAACAGCTCGCGAAGAGGGCATTGTCGAGGGTCGGAGAACATTCCTCCTCAGCGAGGACGGTCGGAAGTTCATTGACGCATATCGCCAGGAGCTCATCAGAGCATATCAAACATCGTCAATCTACTTTGGACTGATGGCTCGTGGTGCAGCCGAATGGGTCACCGAAACTGCCAAGATTATCAGGGAAGAGGTGGCCGGGCTAAACGTTACATACACCCCGGATGCTAAGGCCTTAATCAACAAGATGACCCCCTTCAGCTTTTTCAAAGGTGATTGGAAACAGTCCATTCATGCGAAGTGGTGGCTTCGTTGCCAAAGCCAAGTGATCCTGGCCGCAGGGGTAGGTGGCGAGATACAAACGCCTCTGGAAGACCTACTCCCGGAGCCCGCACCCGAGTCTGTGCCAGAATCCAGCCACACCACTACCTCTGAGCCCGCGCCGTCTGACATCGGCACTGTACCCAAGCAGACTGCATAAGACTATGCATAATTCATAGCTCGCCCTTTATGTAACTCAACATTCTTAACCATATTATGGATCAAACTATATCACCCTTGCAAACCTTAGAATCAATCACTATACTTTGTAACAAACAAGAATCATACTACCTCGCCCTGAACAACATTATATTAGCTCGCCATGAACATAACCGCATGATAACTATCAATATATTAACTTGAGAAAAATATCAGGGTATATCTCTATCTCAACAATATGCAAATACAAGCCCACTCAACACTAAGTTTGAAAGACATATTAGAACATATCTCCATCTCAACAATATGCAAACACAAACCCATTCAACACATTGGGAGTTATATAATTCGGCAGGATTTATCTTCTGCCTCTTCCACAAATATACATCATCATAACTAAACGTCGACCCTATGAAAGCATCGGAATGATCATCGACCTTGCGAAAGCGTCGGCATTAACCTTATCGTCGACCTTATGGGAGCGTCAGCATCGACCTAATAGGAGCGTCGGAATTAAACAATCATCGACCTTAAAAAAGCGTCGGCATCGACCTAATAGGAGCATCGGCATCGACCTAATAG
>BMAC01001119.1:95917-143912 GCA_014905375.1 Phtheirospermum japonicum
GCCTCCTTCTCAAACCTCTCAATCACACGCTTGTCGATACCTCCTAGCTTGTAGATGAGATGCCCGGTGGTGGTCGACTTCCCAGAGTCGACATGACCAATGACCACAATGTTGATGTGAAACTTTTCCTTACCCATGACTAAAAGCTCTTAGAAATCAAACTCTAGGACTTGTTTTCAACAAAAGTGTAGAAAATAATTTTAAAAGCCCATTCAACAAAAGTGTAGAAAATGAAACTCAAAAGTTATAAATTAACACTTTTTCAAAATGAACTTTTGAAAAAATTACTTTTTTCGAAAGTTCATTTTAAAATAACCACCAAACATGTTTTTCTTATCTAAATAGACTTATTTGCAAACAGTCCATTCAAAATGGGTTTCCAAACAAGCACTATATTTGAAGGTGTGTGTATTCATATATTTAAAAAAAACAAATTTAACGAAGATTAATAAATTATTTATATGCGAATTTCATTAGATTTTATTTTTACACAAAATAATTTGTATAAATCTAATTGTTTTTTTATATGTGCTAAATTACTTTGAATAATATAATATTTATGCAATTAATAGTTTCTTAACAAAAAAGTAGAGGAAAAAAAGACAAGACGATCGAGACAATGTAGGGATGGCAATTAGGCGGGTCGGATTGGGTACTACGAGATCCGGACCTGCCCCATCAACCTTGCGGGCTGGGTCGGGGCGACTAGTTACGATTCGTGGGTCGGATCAGGTCGGGGCGACCCAGCTAAATATTTTTCTTATTTTCAAATATGAAATATTAATTATTATTAATAAAAAAATCAAATATATTAATATAAAAATTAAACATAAGACTACAAAAATAATAAGAATAATATTAAACCAAAAAAATAAATTTATTATACATTTATTAGTTTATTTATCATTTATTTTATTTTTTTTAATGTATATTATTTTAAAAAAAAATATTATTAATGTATAAATGTTAAATATAATATTAAGCGTATAAAAATATAAATAATCACATAAATTTTATATATATATATATATATATATATATATATATATATATATATATATATATATATAACATATAAAATATATAAGAAAAATAAAAATATTGTACGGGTCGGGGCTGGTCGGGTACTCGTCGGGCGGAAGTGGTACCCGGACCTGCCCTGCCGCGGGGCACGGGACAGGGCGGGGCGGGGCGGACCGGACCGAGATTGCCATCTCTAGGTCTTAGCTTCGAACATTTGACTTGACTTGATTGGCCCTCGAACCACCTCCCTCTTCCATTAAAGTCGCTTTAGACTTCTGGTCAAAATGAAATAAAGTTAATTACAAAATATATTTAAAATGGAATCTGAGAAAGATGACTCATTTCTATCTATTGATATTCATTTGGATGAAGAAGTTATACATACTGGAGTTATGTGATGAAAAACTTCTTGTGAGGGAAAAAGATGCGAAACTATGTGAATGAGGTTTAATCTAAACCTAAGTATGAGAAAAATGACAAGTTGATGAACAACTTGATGTTTGGGACGTTAATAATTTTAAAATTATTATGTGAAATAACAATTCAATTGGGAGCTCAATTGGTATGCAGCTAGCAAATGCTACACGACGAAAGATGTTTCGGAGTACTTAGAACGATTGTACACCCAATTGGATTTTGCTAAAGTATCAGTTGGAAATGGATATTCGAACTCTCCAATAGAAATACATGAGTAGTCAAAATTTTTATTTGGCAATGATCACTCTTTGGGACCAATTAGTTCTTACAGAACCAGTAGAGCTCAATGCATATACTTCGTATATTAACCGACGAGAAGAACAACAGAGATCACAAATAATTGTATTCTAACTCGGAAAAGAAAATTAGGTGGTCACCGTCTATCTATATATAAGATTTTGCCGTTTAAAAATGGTAAGTGGTATTTGAGAAAAAATTGAATCGTTTACAATTTGGGAAGTACCAATTTGAGTGTTGAAAGTAGGACTTGATATGAAGCCAATTTTTCTGCGAAAGAAACTGGTGAATAATATATTATAGTATCTCATTTTGATCTTTTTACTATAAAATAATCTTATTACAAAGAAAATTGGTTACACACAAGTGTTAAGTATGCTAAAAACATTCGAAATTTATTATTTTTTTAAAGTATACCGGTTGAATGTACTATAAAATATTGTTATTAAATAAAATTGGTTACATACAAGTGCTAAGTAGACTAAAAACATTCAAAATTTATTATTTTTCAAAAGTATACTTGTAGAAGAGTATACTTAATCTGTTTGTGCAATTTCATTTTGCAACCGCATATTCAATTTGCACTCCCTTTTTAATTTTTTTAATAAATTGTAGAAGTGCATTTTCATTGTGCGCCTCCAAGTTTTTTATTATTTTTTCTTTAAATAGTGAATTTGAGTATACGCTCCATTATTATATATATAAATAGTGAAAGTGCAAATTTATTATGCCTAATTCATTGTTAATTTTTATTTTTGATGGAAGGGATAAAACTATCGCAAAAGGATTTTACTCCCGTGCGGCACTAGTCTCGAGAAACCTCGAGTTAGGCAGCCTTACTCACGGTCGTGTGATGGTTTGTGTGCACGAGAAGGTAGGATATGGTATAGGACTCGAAAAGTGAGGGAATATGTTTTGGATAATATGTTAGGGTTATAAGGATTTAAGAATGTCGTATTTCTACTCAAACTCAACTCGAACTTTTATTGATCATAGTAAAATAACTTGATTACGAATCACAAGGGTTGAGACCCCCTTATATAAGCCCTTACAACCAACAAACTACTAGGACTCCTACTTATATAGACTTATTCTAAATACTTAAGAAAAAATACCATAACAAACCTAGAAAAATAATGGACAAGTAATATTAAGGAAATTCCCTAACTAAGGGAGGTATTGGACCGTCTTTGACTTCTCCAAGTCGGTGGAATGTCGTTGGGATTCCCTCATGTCTTCATGGCCCACAGTTTCTTCTGGCGCTGACCTGCTCAGCGGTTGAGACGCATAGTGCGCGACACGCGTGCGCGCTACTGCCGAAGTATCTGTCCCATCTTCCCCACGTCTGCCATTTTTCTATTGGCCCGACTTGCTCAATTGACTCATATCCACGTGCAACTCCCAAGCCTCGCACACTTGATGCCTAAGACTTGTGTGCTTATGTCGACCTTGGTTTGTTGCATGAGCTGCCAACGAAGCCTTCTGCGCATGCTACCTTGCAACCTCTTGCGCATGCTGACGGTCGTTTGTTCGATTAGTTCGGCAACCTCGCATGTGAGTGCCCATGCCCGACTTCCCTCACAGGTCAGGGCAGCACACCTAGTTACCTCGTTTGTGACAGTATTTTGAATCTATACTTCCATTAATTTATTTTTATTTAAGAAGAGCAGATTTTGACGATTTTGACTGTGCTTCCACTAACTTAGACAACCTATTTTAAACACCTCCTATTTTTTCAACCCATGGTAGAAAATGCAATAATTACACAATTTTGATTCTCATATTGGGTGAAATGTCATTTGTGTCACCAAATTAAGTATATTGAACTCAATAAAAAATGTTGAGAAGTTATCAGTGAGACTCGATTAGAGCCTACACATTTTTGTATTAAGTGATAACAATTTAGAAAGTTAAATTGTTAATTGTTTTGAGAGTTTAATATATCTATTTTTTATATTATATATAATATAATTATTTATATAATATTGATATATTATTATTATTTATTTTGTTTTTCTATGTTCTGTATGAGTATACATAAAATCATTTTACAAAATGAAAAGACTTCATTTTTTGGTTAATAATCGAAAGTACATATTAAATAATAGTACATAAAATGATAAATATATGTATTTATTCTGTTTTAAAACTTTAAATTATCTATATATGTTGTTGTCGTTGGTTATAATATTATGTGTTATTCTATTTTTTTTTAGGAAAATACACTAAACCCCCTGAACTATTCGAATATTTACATTTTACAATACAAAGTGTTTTTTATTACACTTTGCCATATGAACTATGCGATTTTTATATTTTACTCTATATGGACAATTTTTCTCCTGAAACTTAACCCCCATACTATGTGTATTTTTTCACTTTACCATATAACGCAATATTTTTTTGATTTAACCAAAATATGTTTTGTTTTATTTATTTATGTCTATATTTTATATATTCATTACCTACTAAAATTAAATAATCAATAAATAAGTATTCTAATATTCATTTTTAATTAATAAACTTATATATTATATGTATTCATATTATAATATTTATTTCTCTTTTAATATTATAATTTGAAAAAAAAAACTAACTATATTAGTGGTGTTCCGAACTCATAAATAGGAGAATACGAATCAAACTTATTATTTTGGCACGACTTCAAAATACTACTAGCATAGTTACTTTAGTTCGATTTTATTTTTTAAAATATTATATTAAATTAGAGAATATTGAATCAAAACTTATTATTTAATATCTTAATTGATAGACGCCCAGTATACTACAGAAACGATTAATTTAGTCTATTTTTATCTACTTTAAGAGGGATAGCACATGACTGGTTCCATCAGTTGACACCAGGGAAGGTCACCACCTTTCAGGTGTTAAAGGCCGCCTTTTTGAAGAAATTTGCCAGCGTTAAGAACCACATAAAAACAAGACAATCTATTTTCACAATGGTGCAATGGCCGAAGGAAAGCTTGAAACATTATCTTACTCGACTCACTAATGCTACGCTAGAGGTACCCATAGCTACAGACGAGATGAAAGCTGGGGCGCTACACCAAGGGTTACGGAGGGAAGATCTACGTAAGTCTCTAGCCTAAAAGGCTGCGTGAATGTATGACGAGGTTTTGGAAAGATGTGAAAAGTATATACAAGTGGAGGAAGCTAAAGAGGAGCATCGTTTACGGTTTGGTACGGAGGTCGCAGAGACTGGAAGCACTATACTTACGAGGTCGGAAACCAGAAGGGAATCACGACGGTTAGTACGCGGGCTCTTAACCACTAGTACCGGGGGGGGGGAGCTAAAGTGGATATGAGAGATTGGAGAGACAAGGATTTCACACCTTTGGTGTATCCCCGAGCAAAGGTGTTTACTATCATGGAATGCTTAATACCCAATAGCATAAAATGGTCGGAGACCCGCACACAGATTCCTACTAATCCCAGGTCGGAGTTCTTTTGTTTGTTTCATAATAATTATGGTTATTCCACAGAGAAGTGCAGACATCTTCAGGAGGAAATCAAGAGGCTCATCAAATCTGGACATTTAAAGGAAGTCATATACAAAGACAGGGAACCACGCGATCCAGTGCGAACATTGCCCCCACCACCGCCAGAGGGTCCACCTCGAAACCGGGTCGAAAGACAGCCACAGCAGGGAGGTTAAAAACAGAATGATCAGTGGAGAGCATGAAGGAATAAATGAAGAATTAACATGATCTCGAGAGGGCCAACGGATGGTGATACGAACAACGCACGGATGAAACACGCCAAGTTGGCTCGACTTGGACCATGAGAGGTGGCTGTCATAAGTAGGCGACCTCAAAAGTCAGGACCTATCATCTCTTTTGGTCCTGATGAACGACGCGGGCTGCAGGAAGATCATAATAACGCACTGGTAATTGAAGCTGAAATAGCAGGATATGAGGTGGGAAGAATATTTGTAGTAATGAGAGTTTTGTTAACATAATATACTCAGACTGCTTGGAATAAATGAAGTTAGAAGCGAAGACGCGACCTGTGAATACACCCATCTACTCTTTTAATGGAGCACAGGTTATTACGAATAAAATACTCAGTCATAAATTGAGTATGTTATGTGTATTAAAATAGATGGTCTTGGCTGTGAGATTACCCGTGTCACCACTTTCTTCTCCAGAAGGGCCTCAACCTTGCTGGCACTATCGCATTGCGCTAAACTCTTCTCCAACTCTGAAGAGCTCTGTGCAGGGGCATACGTCGTGCGGAGATGTTGGAGTTTTTTGGCGGGAGATCTGGATTGTGAAGATGGTCGCTCTCGGGCTGTCCTTTTGCCTTTTCCTTTGATCACGACGTTTTGAAGGGGCATTTGATCCTCGGGGTCGCTGGGTACTACTTGCCCATTTTTTGCGGCCGTGGTGTGATCGAGTTCCTCATCCACATTGACTATGGGAGCTCGCAGTGCTGATGTTGTTGCTGGGCTTGGATCAGCTTGGATCAGAGTATTTCTTGTAGAGCATGGGGAGTGTTTTTTAGGTAGGGGGTCTCTTATTTTTGAGGTGTGGTATTGCAGGTCGGTATTGAAGGTTCAAGTTTCGCTGTTGTGAATAAGAAATAATTTTTTCCACCAATCGGGCACTTTTGATGATGTGTTCACCAAGAAGCGGGGTTTCCCGAGGCGGACAGAGAGGTAAAAAGAATTCTTTTGATACTTTACTTGAAAACAAAAATGGAAGAAGCTTGGGTCGGGCTGGACATCATAATATGTACATAGAATTACATATCCAGCAATAAACCTTATTGAGTTTGGAGTTAGTTGGAGGAGAGGAACTTTAAATTTATTTGCAGTAGAAGTAAAAAACCAGTGGGCAGGAAATCTAAAGCCTGCCTTGAGGAGCTCGTCAAAGAATACGATATGGTCAGATGGAGGATGGTTTGGGTCGTTCTGGAGGATATTTGGAGTAACCAGTGTGTCAGTATCGGGAAGGTTAAGTGCTTACTTAAATTCATCAAGCTTTTCCCGACTTGGAAGCAACCATTAGTTGTCCTCAACTACCCTGGTGGTTTGAGGTAATGGAAGCAGGTTGGCAATGACCGAGGGGGGTATCACGGTTACTGGGTTTTCCAGGAAGTATTTGGATTGAGAGGTTGAAGGCGCATTAGATTCAATTAAGGGAATGCCCTCTGGGATGTTTTCAATTTTCTGTAGGAGATGGAGGACGATCTTCATTTATGTTTTCAATGAGGGCTCTAGCCTCAGTATAAGCCCTAGTTTGAGCCTCAAGCTCAGCCTAACTAACATCACCCTCTGGTTTGTCGTATAAACCAGGTCGAGGTGAAGGAGGATTTTTTCGTCTTCTTGTGAAGGTTAAAGGGGTTTCAATGGGTTCAGTATCAGAGGAAGTATGTGGATTTGAGGGGATAAGGTTCTGGGGATCAGAATTTGAAGGCACTGTGTTCATCATAAAGCAGTTGACGGGGAGGGGAAGACAAAAATCACACTCATCATACATAATGATTCTCAGAACAAATTAAAATAATTATGTTGAAGGATTAAGGGGACTTACTCATTATTGCGGTGGATGAATTTGTAGACGAATGCTGGTGCGCCGTGAATTTTGCAGAAGTTTGCGAAAGAATCTTTTGCAGAAAGATGGTGTTTTTGCTTCTGTTTTTTGATGAAATGAAGATAAAGTGGAGATGAAAGGGTATATCTGGTGTTGGGCGGCGTGGAAAGCTGAAAGGTCAGAAAGGGTTTCAAAAGGCAGGAAGTTGGTAGGGTTTTATTTTGGGCCTTTAACTTTTGGGCCCACCAGATTAAATATATTACGATGATACGGGGAAGTGGCACGTGCCCGACATGGTGCCAGAATGCATTTAATGATATTAATAGGGATGTGATGGCTAGGGGTGGCGTATTTTTGACTTCTTAAATATGCATGATTATATTTTGTTGGTTATTGTGCAGAGGTTATGGTGTCAGGTCGACAATAGATGGTTCTTATGGGATCGAGTTAGTTGATATCCAGGTCGGTCATATACGTCTTAAAGGGGATTTCTGAGCGACCTCCTCTTTTGGAAGGTTTAATCCTTCTGAGGGGTGAGCGAGTTGGGTTGAGGGTAGCGACCTCTCGTGTAAGAGAGGCTAGCTCTTGTGAGGTCGCGGAGAGCTAATGAAGTGATGTATGGATTTCAGCCGACGTATTGTTTACTTTTTACATATTCTACTTGATTTCATACCTCAATCAACCAGAATATGGAGGACTAGCTGATATGACATTAAATGTTCACGTCGGCTATATGTAGGTATTTATGATAATTTGGGTAAGCGACCACGTTTCTCGTAAGAAGCATTCTTTCTGATAGTTGGGCGAGCTGTTCTAAGGAGCCGCGACCCGAGGTATGAGAGTGGTTAGATCTTGTACAGGGTAGCGGGCTCTTATGGCATGGGTCTCATTATACCATCTCGGTGCCAAGTGGTAGCGTAGCACCGAGTGTTGGGATTTTATGGTTTTGGGCCTTAACGGGTTGATATGGGTTGTTTTGTGGGATCCCGACGGAT
This sequence comes from Phtheirospermum japonicum, assembly GCA_014905375.1. Classification (NCBI taxonomy): domain Eukaryota; kingdom Viridiplantae; phylum Streptophyta; class Magnoliopsida; order Lamiales; family Orobanchaceae; genus Phtheirospermum; species Phtheirospermum japonicum. The sequence goes on from BMAC01001119.1 coordinate 104,205, forward strand.
TATATTATAGAAAGGATTACAGGCCCAGACCTACTCTGGTAATTTAGTAAGAGATTTTTTATATATGGGAACTTATCATACATGAGAAATCCTAATTCTAAGTCGGTGGTGATATTTATGGTATTATAGTAGGAGAGGGGAACCCTAGCTTGGAGAAGACTTCTCTTATTTATATAAAGAGGACCCAGGCCTCATTCTTTTATTTTAAGTTTGATTTGATCTTGCGCACTATTGAACTCTCGAATCTCTTGCTAACTTAAGCATCGGAGGATCTACGCCGGGGCCGTCCACCGCCTTGGCTTAGGTTTTATTTTGCAGGACCGATCAGGTCGCCAGGAGGCTCTTGGAGGTCAATCAGGTCGCTGTGACATTATTTGAAGCTATTTAGGTCGCTGACTTCGTATTTCAGGCCAGTACCCCATATTCTTGAAGCACCAATCCTTTTGGTCGCATCAATGCATAACAAATAAAAATAAATGCAAACCCGTCAAATATTTGATGCATGAAAACTAAGTACCAGATGCATATAAATTAAGGGAAATGACTTCGGTGTCATGAAAGAACGAAGTATCAGATGCATAAAAATGAAGGATTTGATGCAAATGCACTGAGTACTAAATATAGAATGAATAAATAATAAATTTACTCTCGAGGTATTAGATGAATATTAATTAAGTACAATATGCCTATAAACTAATTATCAGATGCAAATATAGTGAGTAATAAATACATAATGAGTAAAATATAAATCACTCCCCAAGTATTAGATGAATATAAACTAAGTACTCAATACAGTGAACTAAGTAGCAAATGCACATATACTGAGTACCAAAATATATAAAGTTAAATGAAGACTCATCAAGTATTCAATGCATATAAACTAGGTACATATGTATAATAACCAAATACCAGATACACATAGACTTAGTACTAAATGTATAGCGATTAAAAATAAATTCACTTTTAAAATATATGATAAATATAAACTAAGTATCATACGCATAATTGCTAAATGCTCAATAATTTGACGATTATTTGTGGAGTTAGGTATTTGTTACCAATTTATATTTATTAATAACTAGTTTAACACCCGCATACTATGCAGGATTTGAAAAAAAATAACATTCATTAAAAAAACTAAAAGAATAATATTGAAAATACTACAAACAAATCGTAACATTATGTTTTCTATTTATAGAAAGATTAGTTTTCACAATATATAATTTTTACACAAGAATTGCAACAATATTTATTCAAATTATAGTAAGAATGGTTTTCACAATAAAGAATTTTCAAGTATTTCACGAAATTAGTTGTAATGTATAACAATATATCTTAAACTTGATGGAGAAACTCGTAGACAATTGAGTTTGAAATAAATAGATATAAAACACCCACTTGTCACATGTGAATACATGATATAAAAAATTAAAATATATAAGGCAATGATAATTCTATTAAAAAACGTTGTATATCTAACTTGCAGTATACGTAATATTATATTATATTATATCTAACTTGCAGTATACGTAAGAAACTAATTTGTTCATATAGATATACAATGTGTACAATGCATTATATTGGGATTTAAATTAGGAGATTTAGAATATATTAATATTTATTTTCTTAGGCGTAATAATTTATTATTATTATTTATTTTATTTGTTTGTTTCCCTTTGTTTTTATATTTTATTTTTTGGATAACAATAGTATTTTATATTTTTTTAAATATTATTCTCAATGAATTATATTAGGATTACATTCAACTTTATATTTTCTATATTTATTTTTCTTTTGTAATAGTCTTCTTGTAACATCCCATATTTTTATTTTACCTTATTTGAGAATCATGAATTCTCTATTACAGTTTTATTATTTAAACTCCAATTTTTATTAAAATGTTCAATTCATTTTTAAGCATAGTTTGATTGACAACATTTAATTAGATTTTCACAAGATATCTTTTTATCTTAATTTCAAAGACTTAAACTAGAAGCCCAAATGAGCTTTTATAATTAAAGAGGTCATCCACGTTTTATATAAATTCTTTTAGTTCATTATATTTCATTTCCTGGTTTAATCCCAATTTTATTAGATTATTTAGTTCATCTTAGGACGAAATAGATTACCTTGCATGTATTTAGATTTTAACAAATTCAAGTTATCGTTCTCATGTCAAATCTTTCAAATAAGTTACAATCTCAAATATTATTACGACGAGTTCTTCTTGTTAGCTTTTACGGTCCATCATTTTAAAAGCTCAAATTCAGCAATCTTATTACCTATGTGGCCCATTTGCTCTTATTTAAAGTCCACTATATTCATAATCATTATATTTCATATTTAAACCTAATTACGAACCTATTAGTCGACTGATTGGTTTTATTAAGCTGCCATTACTTGAGACTTTGACTCCTAAAACTACTCAACAACTCACACACAAGGTTGAGACTTTTGACTCCTAAACCTACTCAACAACTCACACACAAGGTTGTTTATAACTCAGATTTATTTCTGTCAATCTTATTCAGTTTTCATGATTACAAACAACCCCTGAACATCTGGGATTTTCAGTTCTCAGCAAAGTAAATTTATACAGTTCCGTTTCTATCTAAGTCACAACCATCTCAACATAATCAAACCATACGAAAACATCTCCAGATCTTCAACGTCTCAAAACCAAGTAATTGATTCCATTCCCAGCCACCATAAGATCCGAGCAAAACTCGTTAACGCATCCTTTAAGCGAGTCTGGAACCAAACCCAAAGTTTTGATTCGAGAGCCCGACACAGCCAAAGTTCTTGTTCATATGAACCAACGTGCGTTGACTCGGCCAGGCCCTGAAATTGTCCCGACTCAGTCAAGGCAGATGTGACCTAAGCCCAGACTTGAACCTCGCACTCGTCTGCACCGAAATTTCCAGAATACGCGATTGAACTTGTACATCTGAATCACAACACACCGGCCGTCGTTTCCAGTTGGTATGAAGCCGTCGTTGATTGAAGGCGAAGAGGTCGCCTGTCGGTTTAAGCCGGAGCCACCACCATCACTGTTGGTTGTCTCAGCCGCCAATTTCACGTCGCGATCTCGAGCCGAATACGAGATGGATTGATTGGTAGCCCGTAAGCCAGCAAACTGGGCCCGACTAACGCAGAAAGACTCAGTCCCACGTCGTCGTTGCCGTCGCCATCGCCGTCGATTCGCCGGAGATGCGGAGCCATCGAAGAGTAGAGGTCGTCAAATCGAGCCAGCCACCCCCATCGCTGTTGGTCACCACTGCCGCTGTCGCCGCCAAGCCGCAGCCCGAAGCCACCGACTCCACCACGGACCGTCGGCAAATTCAACCATCATCGCCGCCGCATGTCATTGCCGGAGGTTCTTGCCGTGGCTGCGCCGTTCGCCAGATGCCAATCGCCGAGAGAAACCTCAGCCTTGTCCGACGTCACCCTCGAATATCAAGCTCTATTGGTCTCATCCTCGTCACTCGCCGCCGCCTCCTTGCCGTTGAGCGTGCTGGTGCGATGGGACGAGAGGGGGAAAAAAGGTGCGAAGAGGAGGGTTTTGATTTGGGGCTCAAAGGGATTTTTGTTTAAGCAATCAATTGATCGTGTGTTGTGASGATRTGGGAATTAATTTTCTAATGGAGATATTAGTGGGGGGTTAGCCTTGAGTTTGTTGTTGTTGGTTGTGGTTGCAGATGGGCACAGGGAAGAGAAACAGAGAAAGAAATGTGTAAGAAGTTGGTTGGGCTTTTGGGCTTATGGGAGAGAGATAGAAAAGGGGATGGTTGGGCTTTCGGATTTTGAGTTGGTTTAATTGGAAAGGGTTATTGGGCTTGATCTTGGGCCTTGGCATAAGAGCACGATGTGTGGTGTTTTGATTTTTGTCACGACCGGTTTGCAATCATGATTGGACATATTAATTTTTCAGCGTTTAACCAGTTAGTCTCTTTCGATTTTCAGCCAACTGTTTAAATTCTATCGTCTCAATTATTATTCCTTTTATTTATTTCAATTCCGTTTATTTGTAGAAATCAAGGATATTGAGGATTAGGACGATCATCCAAGCACATATAATCCACGAGTTGCATTTATCAAGTCAAGTCACGTTTTCTGCATATTTCAAGATTTCAAACGTCAATTTAAAGGTAGGGATAACTAAAACCTTTCTATTTACAGTTCATATTTAAATGCGTATTATTTTAGCCCATGTTGATGATTATATAACCCAGAGGTGGCGTCTCGTCACAAATTATATGCACATAGTCATGCGACCCAGAGAGTTTTTAAAAATTGTCGCATGACCCAGAGATAGAGGTGCAGCAATGCACAACAGAGGTACATTTATTGTACAACAGAGGTGCAGCAATGCACAACAGAGGTACATTTATTGTACAACAGAGGTGCAGCAATGCACAACAGAGGTACATTTTCTGCACAACAGAGGTACATTTATTGTACAACAGAGGTGCAGCAATGCACAACAGAGGTGTAATTTATTACACAACAGAGATGATTGTCCAGAACTATTATATTATGCAATTATTATGAACTGTACTCCCTACTGAGCGAGTTGAAAGCTCATCCCTTTTTAAATAACATTTTTCAGGTTAGTGAAATCGGATCGGATGCGTGGTGGTGACGATGATAGTAAAACGACGATAGTAAAATCACAATTTAAAGTCACGAGATTTTATTTATATTTCAAGCTTAATCAATTAGTCTTATATGAATTCATTATTTTATTAAATCGAAGATTAAGTTTTAAATATTAGATTTATTTGAACTATTTATGAACCTCCATTATTATTATTATTATTAAAGCCAAATGATATTGAATTTATTCACTTTCATAGAAAAGATATGAGCTGACTTTTATTTCAATAAAGTTAATTATTTTAATTATATGTTTATTTTTAAATTAACTGAGAATAATTTTATAAAAGTAATGTCCCTCATATTACTTTTATTAAAATATAATTGCTTCCGCTTGTGTTTTCGTTGTGAGAAACTGGGGCGTTACACTTCTATAACTCGTATTTTTTAAAATAGAATATTTAAAATTCTAAAAATAAAATTATTTTAACTTTTAATATAAATAAAATTAGTTCAACATATATAGATTTCTTTCTATAATTAAATATGACTTGTTTATATTTTTATATTAAAAGAATAAAAGTAAAATATTGAATATTGCAAAACATGATAAAAAATATTAAATTAGGTAACATATAATAAAAGAGAAATATTAAATTATGCAAAATATAATAATAGTAAAATATTAAATTAGGTAAAATATAATAAATTAAAATCTTAAATTATATAGATATTAAGCTTATATAATATCCAAGCACTTGAATTTTGAAACTAAAGAAGTGTGGGAATCAACATATCGAATATGTGAATTTTACATTAATACTAGTATTGTACCCGTGCTTTGCACGATAATTTTTTATTTTTATTTTATCTAAGATAAAAATAATTATTTTAAATGTATTAAAATATTTAAATAAGTAATTGTATATATGTATACTTAAGTTATATATATGTGTGTGCGTATTTCGGTAAGAACCATCACTGGTTCTCACGCCAGAGATGGTTTTACCATAACCGCTCCCTATATGTAAATCATCTAAATATTATTTAAACATCGAATAGTATTCAAAATGATATAACCTAATTCATAAAAGGATTGTTATTAGACGAAATATACTTTACAAATTATGAAAATTTTCCTTATACACAATATTTGTAGTTTTGTTACTATGTTTATTCTCATCATCATCGATCAATATTTTTAAACCCTCATATCGATCAATATTTTTAAATCCTCATGACTGAGAACTGGCTTCTTCAGAAAAAGTCAAACGTGAGAGAGAGATTGTCCTTGAGTTTTTTTGATCATCATATAATATGACACAACCAGAGGAAATTGACATCGTTGGAACTTGAAAGGCAACCTCGGATTGGATGGTGTGACAGTCATTGTTGGGATTATCAACAATTCACCTGCATTGCTTCCTTGAGAAATGTTAGCCTATACAATATAATCGTAAAATTAACATTCAACATTACACAACACAAGGGAATGATCGATATTTCTCAACAACATGAGTAGAATTATAATTTTTAGTTTTTGCTCATAATTCGACAATCCATAATATTTAATGGTATTTAGAAACTCTAGTGAGTGGAGTCCTACAATATGTCATTGAAATCGGATTTGCATGCATTATCAGAGCTAAGATATACTTTATATTCTCCATCATTTTATGATATCATATATTTATTAATCAAACTGAAGACATCAAGGGATGGGGAAAGAATAGCACGACCCCCCAGATAAGCAAAGCATTCAATAGTTTTTTTTGTGGATATGTGCTCGCCACAATTGACGAAACATGGTCACCATCATATTTCAATAATAGATAACCTGGATTTCAATTTGAAAGATACCATCATTTGGCCCTCTAACAATTACATCTCCTATACTATTTGTCGAGTTGAAAATTTTCTTTAACTTGACACAATTGAGATCTGAATTGTGATTTTGCAGCACCACATTCTTGGTCTACTTCAAAACTATGTAATGAGTCCATAAATGCGAATATTTGATCACTGTGTGAATTATGTCTGGTCTAGTGCCTTTTGGAACAACCGACAAAATTTGATGAAAATCTCCACCAAGAATTATTATTTTGTTACCAAATGGATGCTGCGTATTAGAATTCTTTTGCGATCTCATCTCGTTTTTCAATGATTTGTCCGGAGTTTCAAAATAATGGTTATGCATCATTGAAGTTTCGTCTCAAATAATGAGATGTGCATCCACCATTAATTTTGCAAGTGGAGTAACAATCGTGATCGAAATCTTGGTGGATATTAAAAGAAACTCTAAATCTAGAATGCCCAGTTCTTCATTTCGAAAGAAGAAGAGAAGTTATGTAGTTAGATATTACATTAGAACAATTGCACTATTAGATTTAATAATTGTAGAAAGCGTCCTCTGTATTTATAGATAAGAAATACACCACCTTTGGTTAAATGTACTGCATCCATGACTTTATCAATTTTGGCGGAATATAGTAAATTCGTACTAATGAAAACAAATCTAGTTTCCTAGGTGTCCATTCTTTTGTTTATGAGTACTAAAAAAAGTTGTCAGAAAATTGAACATAAGGCAAACTCCATGCTTCCAGATTTTTCTTATTTGTCTTGAACCAACCTAAAACATGCTATGGTGTTTTTGACTTGCGTTCAACTGGTTATTATCATTATATGATACATTATGCTCTTTTGGAAGATGAAAACTCAAACACATGATAGGTGGAGTTTTATACTGAATTTAATAAACTAATATTCTCCACGCCGCTTTCTCATGGAAAAATGTAATGACAATCATAATACATGTTGATCTCATTAATCTTTTTATCCTTTGCAGACCCCATATTTGTTCTGATAGAATGTTATTGTGAACCTATAGTTATATTTATTGACATATTTGAATAAATACTTGATAGATCTAAATTGGTTACACTATTTAACATATAAATGAGCTACACAATTTAGTAATTGATAAAAATTATGTGAAATGATTCTGTGGAGAACCGCTAGTAAATGTCGCGAGCAAGACAACATGAGTACCAACACTTGAGCCATCTGTCTCACCTCATAACACTACATCAACATTCTCACTGTAAATTTCACTTCATAATTTTTTGATGAGTTCCGACGTACCGCAATTTTGAAGACTCAATAATCGTATATGCATCAATAATCAATTGTTGTGTGAGTTGTCGGCTATATAGAATAATGAGTACCTCCATGTCTCTTTCATGTCTGTGAGAAAAGAACCCCATCTGTCTCACATATTGTTTACCCTCGCCTTTAGGTTTTCGAGGTTCAAAAAACAGATATGTCTTCCCTGTGGTGAAGACACCACAGGGAAATAGTAATGGATAGTGTAGAGCAACGTACGAAGGATGCAACTCGTTGATACATTTCAAATTACCAGATCTCTTTTTTACTGCAATTCTCTTGCTACCACTTTGTGGATCAATATCACCAACAACTAATAGACAACTAGTTGATATTTACGAATCTATTATAGTTGATGCCACAATATTCATTCCACTCGATGCTGGTTTCGCACTTGTATTATTTTGCATAATTACTGAGATAGTAACAAAATACATTATTTTAAGAAATCAATTCAAATCAAAAGTATTGAATCGTAATAATATTTGACAAATTATATGTTGATAAACAAATACTACATTATATTGCATTATGCAATTTCGCATATTTTAATTTAAAAAATGGTAAAATTATTTTTGAGAAAAAGAGACAAATTTGATATTTTTGGACTCACAATATAAAACAAAATAACACACACACACACACACACACACACACACACACACACACACACATATATATATATATATATATATATATATATATATATATATTCAAATGATCTTATTAACTTCTTTTTAATATTAATTAGGGTATCCATCCTAGTTATGTTAAGAAAACTCCTACATAATTAATAAAACAAAATTATCATTAATATTAAAAATTATTTATGATATCAATTCAAATGAAAAAGTATTGAATCGTAATGATATATAACATGTTGATAACCAATAAAATAAATACTGAATTATGTTGTCATTTTAATATAATTTAATTTTAAAAAGTGGTCGAATTACTTTTGAGAAAAAGTAACAAATTTGATATTATTGGACTCACAATAATATAAAATAACAAAAAAAAAACATAAAATAAAATAACAAAACCTCACAATAATTAGGGTATCTATCCTAATTATATTAAGTAAAAAAATAAATTCAATTTTGAGTTTCGATCGATATTAAGTATGACGTGAATGCTTTCAAAATTACTGTATTTAGCAACATTTGCTTTCAGAGACGGCCTTCCCCTTTTTTATTTTTGAATTAGTTGATTTCTTTTTAAATATATGGTAGTTGATGTCATAATGTTCATCCCACTTGGTGCTGAGTTTGCACTTATATCGTTTTAAGTGGTTTTTTAGATAATAACAAAATACATTATTTTATGAAACCAATTTAAATAAAAAAAGTTTTCAGTTGTAATAATATTTTATAAACAACATGTTGACAGCAATAAGAATAATATCAAATTATATTATATTGTGCATTTTTGTATAATTTAATTAAATAAAGTGATCAAATTACTTTTGAGAAAAAATGATAAATTTGATATTGTTGGACTTGGAATGAGAAAAATAATGAAAAAACGTAAAAGAAAAAAATTCATAATAAAAATTAAAACAACATATAATTGATTATATATATATATATATATATATATATATATATATATATTAATTCTTATTTTTATAATGTTAATTATATATATATATATATATATATATATATATATATATATATAATTAACATTATATATATAATATTAATTTTTATTATAATATTAATTAGAATATCTATTCTAATTATGTTAAGAAGATTCCTACATAATAAAAAAAAATTAATCCTAGATGAATCAAATCATTATTAATATTAATTATGGTATCTATTATAATTATATTAATAAAACTCCTACATAACTAAAAAAAGAAAATAATCCTACATGGCATTTACGTGGCATTCTACTCATTTTTCTCTCTCTCCAGACCTCTCTTTTAATATATACTAGTATTGTGCCCGTGTGTTGCACGATAATTTTTTATTTTATTTTATCTAAAACAAAAATAATTGGCTTGAGTGTATTAAATTTAAATAAGTAATTATATATATCTATACTTATATATATATATATAAAATATAGGATTAGGTTCATGTGAGAACCAATTCCCTAAGTGGGAACTTTAGGGACCGCTATTTTACATTATATGTGATACTAATTTAAATGATGCAAAATGCTACTTATATTTTAACATTGCTATTATTATGTTCCCTTGATTTTTACTATTATCTTAATTAGCATGTACATGATTCATAAATAGCATAATATATTATGTAATATAGCAGGTTTCTAGTTCCCACACAAGGATTAGTTCTCATGTGAACCCACTCCTATATATATATATATATATATATATCGGCGAGAACCATCATTGGTTCTCACACCAGAGATAATTTTTACCTTAATCGCTCTCTATATATAAATCATTTAAATATTATTCAAAGATCGAATAGTATTGAAAATGATAAAACTTGATTTGTTGATTATAGAGAGAGAAATTGTCAACATAATTTATTTAAGTCACTCAAATTTTCACTCTGTTATTAGATGCCTCTCTTATTCAATAAAATTGGGATAATTATTTTTTTGCCCCCCAATGTATGCAGTTTTTTTCACTTTGCCCCTCGAAGTATTTTTTGTTCCACTTTACCCCCTGATGTACAATAATTTTCGACGTTGCCCCCCAAACTTTAATTCCGGCAGAATATTCTTTCTAAATTCCATCGACGGGCAGTTGGGGGGCAAAGTGAAAGAATTTTACAGTTTTGGGGGTAAAATACAAAAAATCTCATAGTTTGGGGGATAAATTAAAATAATATAAATATTAAATTTTTGACTTAAAATTTTATATTTGAAAAAGATATATAAGTTTTATCTTATATTCACAAACACACAAAGTTGTCAATAAAATTCCAAATTAAAAAGAAAATTCATAAATTTTCAATTAATATTTATAATTTTTTAAATATAAATATTATCAATAAATCTTTTATATTATTAATTATTAAACACATGACTAATTATGATACGAAAAATAAAATTATCATTCGATATTATTATTTGTATAAAACGTGTGATTAAATACTATATTAATCATGAGTACATTAATTATTATATAAGATTATAATTATCGAATGATTAATATAATTAAAATCTTATAATATCAAGATTTTAATTATATTAATCATTTGATAATTATAATCTTATATAATAATGTACTCATGATTAATATAGTATTTAATCACACTTTTTATATAAATAATAATATCGAATGATAATTTTATTTTTCGTATCATAATATTATAATGCATATACAAAATACATCTTTATTTTATTTTGTTCAATCATAATACATAATAATATATTATTATGTTACTTAACCTAATAATTTACATAATACTTAATCATGTGTTTCATATTTAATAATATAAAAGATGTATTGACAGTATTTATATTTAGAAAATTATAAATATTAATTGGAAATTTATGGATTTCTTTTTTAATTGGGAATGTATTGACAACTTTGTGTGTGTGTGAGTATAAGATAAAAAATTATATATCTTTTTCAAATATAAAATTTTAAAACAAAAAATTAATATTTATATTATCTTAATTTGTCCCCCAAACTATAAGATTCTTTCACTTTACCCCCCAACTGCCCGTCGATAGAATTTAGAAGGAATATTCCACCGGAAATAAAGTTTGGGGGGCAACGTCGAAAATTATTGTACATCAGGGGGCAAAGTGGAACAAAAAATATTTCGGGTGGCAAAATGGAAAAAATGCATACATTAGGGGGCAAAAAAGAATTATCCCAATAAAATCATGGTAGGGGACCGGTGTGGGGTAAGATTCGAACCCACATATAAAGCATACGACTTTTACAAATGCGTTATCCACCACTTAAAAGTTTCTTCTTAATTAAGCAATTGAGATTACATAGTTGTCCTCACTGGCAAATGATATAATATAGTGTTGATTTTAAAATGTAAAGGGTGCTTGGTGGGGATGATGGGGAGTAGGAATGAGAATGAGCAATATCAAACCCAGAACCCCTATGTTCAAACTTATACCCACTCTCATTCACTCATAATTTATCAAGCTTCTATCTTTTTTTTTTTTTTTTTCCTGTCCCTAACTTTGTTTGTTTGACTGATCCACGTGATATTGTTGCGTAATCCTCTTCTGGGATCGTAGACACCATTGAGCTTACTCTCACGGAGGTCGTCAACAAGTTTAGTATCCATATGGATGCTCCATTCGGTTGAATTCGTATCGTAGAAAAAGAAATCTTCTTCGCATTCAAAATATGGTACATTGTTAAACTGATTCGAACTCATTTTTTCTTTTTTTGTTATGAGAATGCTTAGATGATGGAGAAAACCAAAGGTGTGAGGGTGTGAATTGCTTGTAAATAATGTAATCCAATCTTCCAAATTTATAGATGAGTTACAATCTCACAGGACAGTTGTAGTGAATGTGTTGTCGTTGTCACAGTTAAAGATGAAAACATAATGCTCATGGTGTAATCTTGTCATAAAGAAAGTTGATAAACATGTGGAATAATGTCAGGTCTTGTCATATGAAAAGTTGAAAAACCTATTGATACATGTGTAGTATTGTCATCAGCAATTTTAGATAAACATTAAAGAAATAATTTTATTGAATAAGAAGAAACAAAAGATTACACAATTGATTAAATAAGAAAATAGATTACGTGACGAACATTACAAATTAAACACAGTGCATAGTTGCACACTCGAACTAAGATCATTTCTGATCACATTTTATTACAAATTTGAGTCCTAATAATTTGATACTACGCATCATTCGAAAGCTGCTTCCATAGTCTTCATTAATGGTGGGAAGTCATACAAATAATACCTCCGTGATGCATCATCACCGTATTCCTTTATGAAAAATTAAAAAAAAAAAGGTTAGTAATTGAAATGAAACCAACACAAACCAAATAATTAGATGTAGCTGACTTTACATAGGCTGGGGATACATTGTTATTGATAGTGGTATCAATGCATATCAATCGACGTTCTTCATCTAGGAAAACACCATCCTCAGAAAGTCTTGCCTTCCACCAACCGTACCTTATCTCCATTTCCTCAATCCGGTCGTAAATTTCTGCAATAGCGGGTGAAAACATGAACTGACGCTCGAGGATAGATTTTACCATCGGGACGCTCATGATAACGTGTGCTGTTTTTGCACCTCTTCGATACCCTTCATTCTGAGAGCCCAAAAATACCAAAATGGCTCGTTCCACCTCCATGGTCCATGTTCCATTGTAGTAATGGTTCAAAAGCCGGGCCAGAGTAAGTACGTAGGTACGCAGCAGTGCTATAGTAATCTTGGACGTAAACTCGAGGATCCGCTCGAACTTCGGTGCACACCTTTATTGCATGAGAGCACGGAAGTCCACTGATGGCCCACCTACCACAAGAGCATTCCGTGTTCGACAGGGACACTTGAAAGTTCCGGGCACGAACTGATCCATCGACCCGGACGGAAACTTGGGCCGTTTGTGCGGCCTAGTTATATCCCGTAACGTGGTAAGATGTCCCCAACTGCTGTCTTGACCTGAACACCTCATATATCTTATCTGGCCAAAATTGTTGCATGTTACGGAGTCTCGTCGCGTCTTTCAAACGATCGAAAAATATATGAATACTTCGGGCAAATGTGATTCGAACGATTGTAGTTATTGGTAGCCGTCTAGCACATTTCATCACTCCATTGATGGACTCGGACATGTTGGTCGTCAGGATGCCACACCGTTTGCCTCCGTCATGGGACAGTGTCCACTTGCTCTTATCAATGCCATCCAAGTACGCAAATGCATCCGGGTCGAGCGCCTTAATTTGTTCTATTATTTTATGAAAGACGGTGACCCTGGGTTCTACTCTAGCTTTGAAACACATATCCTTCAATTTCACAGACTTGGCATGCGTATTGAAGTTAGAAGAGACATGTCGCAAACAAAAAACGTTAGAAGAGAATCCCGGAACTTGTTCAAATGCACTAAGTAGTCCGGCATGTCGATCAGAAATAATACACACCCCTTCTATGTCGCGGATAATATATTTTGCAACCATGTGAAGGAACCAATGCCAGGAGCTGTAACTCTCTGAATCAACAACTGCGTAAGCTAGTGGCACGACCTGTTGGTTGGCGTCAACTGTAACTGCCATCAGCAACGTGTGCTTGTACTTTTCAACCAAAAAAGTTCCATCAACACTAATCACCTTGCGACAATGTCTGAAAGCCTCGATACATGGTCGAAATGCCCAAAATACAAATCTTAACATATGCACATCGGCGATTCCAAAAGATTTGTGCAGCCACTCGACCACTGCCCCCGGGTTGTACGACTGCAAGGCCTCCATGTATTTCGGCAAATGCTGGACCGACTCCTCCCACGTCCCGTACACATTTTCACGAGCCCGTTGCAAACCTTGCCATGCCTTGTGATATGGCACGTTATAGCCATATTCTTGTTCGACTGCACTCTGGACATGCAAAGCACCATATAACAGATCTTTCTCGACGTGGGTGGTAATGAGCATAGCAATCATGTTTTTACACAAATTGGAGTGATCTTTACGTGTAAAGGATGCAAGACATCCGTAGAACCCATTCTTGTAATTACCCACACACCCTTCCATTTACGAAAATTAGCGCGAAGCCACCATCCGCATCCGGGTGACTCGTCGACTACTGGATTCGGAACATCCACATCATTCTCACCAATCGAACTCGACAAGCAAACAACTTTCCAAACCATTGGCTTGCTCAGTACCACTTTGTACGCGCACTTGGCAACGCGCACTGAGTAATCCTTGACAGCCCACATCAAATGTTTTTTATCTCTAAATATCATGCCCGTTCTCAACACTCCTTCGTCTTTATCGTAGTAGTATTCCGGTTGAGGGACACCGACGGAATCGATTGGAACGTCATCATATACGTGAACGAAAAATGGTCTGTTCTGGTACAATGTCGATCCTCTATCAGCTCGTTTATGGGATGTAGGGGGAAAATCGTCCACGGTGGGTGTGGGTTCAAAAGGATCTTCATTTGGTCTACTACCTCCCAACTGAAAGAATTCCTCATCAGTTTCATGACCATCATCATCTAATTCATCTAAATTCTGTTCAGAATCGCTTCCTTCATCTGGTCCGAAGCAATCGSCGGGGTAGTCCGGTATCACCAGTGGGGGAGGGGGATGATGCTCGGTGGGATTAACGATTTCAAATCCACTACCATCTTGTAAAATAGATGCATACATGCCATACTCGTTACCACTTGACACATTCGCCATATGTGCACTTACTTCTAAATCAAAATAAATTTTATTAAAACTGTTTACATGATAAACAATTTCATCAGAAATCAATAGTGTTAAATTTCACAAGCAATTGGCACCTAAAATTCACAAACATATAAATTGATATTTATATTGAAGAAAATAATTTRYBAATATATTCTATAAACATTCACACTAGAATGGACATATTAACAAAATAAATTCTTCACATAATGAATAATTAAATCACAAATCAATAAAATAAAATTTCAAAAGCAGTTAACAACTACAATTCATAAGCATATAAATTGACATTTAATTTGAATAAAAAGATTTCACAATATATATTAACACACAATTCATAAGCATATAAATTGACATTTAAATTGACACATTAACATACACAATGTTTGAAAAATAAATTATAAAAACTTAATGAACTCGTATGGGTTTCTTTTTTTTTTAATCCACTGGACAAACAGTGTGAAAAAAATAGTAAATTTATATGATATATAATTTTAAAAAATCATCTAGCTCATTCCCGCTTTGATTCAAATAGTTTTAGAAAATAATAATAATAATAATAATAATAATAATAATAACAGACTTATTAAATTTCATTTTGAAAAAATCATTCAGCCTTGCCCATGTTTCTGTCCTAACTCTTTCAATAACAAGAATATATTATTGTATATATATACACATTATATTTACCTAAACAATAATAATATCTATATATTAACACATTATATAACAAATATAAACACACAATATATATGAACACACAATTAAATAAAAACACAATAATCATAATAATATAATAAATTGCTGAATTAAAAAAAACATAATATATATTAAGACATTATATAACAAATATTAACACAAAATTAAATAAAACACAAATATAAACACACAACACAATATATATCAACACACAATTAAATAATAAACATAGTGATTAGTTGCTGGAAAAAAAAATTGTAACTGTAAATCCCGCCGCCGCCGCGCCGGTGTTGCTGCTCTGGCGCCGCTGCCTTCCTCTTGCTGCTGCCGGCCGAAGTTGTTTTGGTGGGAGGGAGAGAGAGTTCGGGAAATGGGGAGAATTGACGGGAGGGAGAGGGGAGGAGAGAGAGACGGGAATGGGGGAGAGAGAGAGGGGTTAGGGTTTTGATTTTTTTTTTTTGCAATTTAGCCCGGGACGCCACTCCCAAAGGCGTCCCGCTCCCCCCCCCCCGTTTTTTTTTATTTACAAACCAACCCGGGACGCCACTGGGAAGGGCGTCCCGCCCCCCCAGTATTTTTTTTTTTCATTTCAGCCCCGAAAGTATACGAATGTCAATTTACACCCGGGACGCCTTTGAGAATGGCGTCCCGGGTTCATTTTCTATAACGGTTACGTATATGTACCGTCTATAAAATACCCGGGACGCCCTTGGGAAAGGCGTCCCGGTCCAAAAACGTAAACATATTTGAAAGTGTGCTATTTTTTTAATTTTGAATAAAAAATATATTATTTATTTAATAAACCCGTTTGAATGTGTCCAAAATTCAGATTATTTTTTGCAATATTTCTAGAACCATAAATGATGAGCCAAAGTAGTTACGAAAAAAATTTACTCAAGAATTTGCATCTCTGCCATCCAAATTCTCAATTTCATTTCCAAGTTTAGTGTAACTGTTAATTACAAAAAATTACCCTGAGTTTTAAAGTTATTGCAAAAAAAAAAAAAGGTTACCTTCAAACGGCAAATAACCCTCGACGTTTTTTTAATCTTTTATGAATCTTATTACCTTAAATAAGTGGTATTTGTTAGATAAATAGAAACCCTCCGGGGGTTATTAAGGCAAAAATATTTTTTTAGTTCGAAAAGTGATTACTATTTGACATTTAGTCCAGTTTTTGGTCATATTTGAAAATTAGTCCACTAAATGAACTAAATGCTGATTTTTGGTCCAGTGACCGCTCAAGACCGGACTAAAAGTCAAAGAGTGGTCACTTACCGGACTAAAAAAATAATTTTAGATTTTTGGCGAGTAAGTGTAATTAGGAGACAATTGTCCAAAAAAATATGATATAGGTAAAAATAAAAATGAAATATATGGGAGAAAAAAATCTCTATTTATTTTTATATTTAATTTTAAATTGTAGGTTTTTATTTTATACTATTACTTATTTATAACTTGTAGGTTTTTATTCTATTGCTTATTTATCAAAATATTCGAACACATGAGTTTTGTTCGAGAAACCAGAGATGAACACCCATATTTTGCATTTATTTTTTTACCTTTTACCGCCTAGATCCGTCACTTACCTTTCACCACCCACCAACCTTTTTTCTTCTTCCTGTTTGGCGGTGGCACAATGACGACACCTATGGCGGTGGCGACGACGGTGTGATGGGCGACGCTAATGGAAGAGTTGGAGTGGTGGTGGAGGGTTGGAGGAGATGATATCTTTTGGGTATTTAGTATTTGTGGGATAATTTTGATATTTTTGTTAAGTTTTTTTATGAGGTGAACTCGTAAATAAATGGGGTGCGTATATTCGCTCTCTAAAACAAATTAAATGCAAATAATGTCACTTTTATATATATTATGAAATAGTTTTTTGCAAATTACATTATACATCCAATTATATTTTAACTTATTATCATCACACATATCAATAGTTTTAACTAAGCAAAATTATTATTTTTTAGTCCGGTAAATGTCCACTCTTTGACTTTTAGTCCAGTTTTAGATCACACTTGAAAATTAGTCCACTAGACTAAATGCTGATTTTTGGTTCAAGACCTTCAGTTTTCGGTTTTTCCGGTAAAGATGACCTACTCTAGGCGGTCACTGGACCAAAAATCATCATTTAGTCCACTTAGTGGATTAATTTTCAAGTGTGACCAAAAACCGGACTAAATATTAAAGAGTGGTGACTTATCGGACTAAAAAAATATTTTTGCCGGGTTATTAGTCATTTCATCTTTTTTCCTTAGGTGGCAATATCGAGAGGTCTTAATGGGATCGGACTGGCGCTCGTCACCCCCTCGATCCAAGCCCTTATAGCCGACTCAACCGACGAGACCAATCGTGGCACCGCCTTCGGGTGGCTACATCTGACATCGAGCTTTGGTTCGGTTTTCGGCGGACTAATCGCCATCCTATTGGCCCCCACCACATTCATGGGCATTGAGGGTTGGCGAGTCGCCTTCCACCTCGTCGGGCTACTAAGCATCGTTGTTGGCATTCTAGTCTATCTATTCGCCGAAGACCCTCGTTTCGCCGACCGTGATGGTAAATGAAGGATCAAGACCCGCTCAAACCGTTAGGCGAAGAAGTGTAAAACCTTGTTAACGAAGCGAAAGCCGTAATAAAAGTGCCATCGTTCCAAATATTAGTGGCTCGGGGCGTCTCGGGCTCGTTCCCCTGGTCGGCTTTGTCGTTCGGCCGAATGTGGTTGGAGCTTATGGGGTTTTCTCACGGGACGACGGCGACTATTTGGTCTCTTTTATTGTGTCGACGTCGTTGGGAGGATTGTTTGGCGGGAAAATGGGTGATTTTTTCTGCGAGACGATTGCCAAACTCGGGGAGGATTATTCTAGCGCAGATAAGCTCTGCTGCGGCGATCCCTTTAGCGGCAATTTTGATACTGGGATTGCCTGATGATCCTTCGACTGCGGTTATGCATGGTTTAGTGTTCGTTGTTATGGGATCGATCATTTCTTGGTGTGTTCCAGCAACTAACAAGTAGGTGTCTATGAACCTCTTTTTTCTCTCTTTCTTTTTTCTTTTTGTCTCTTTTCGGTTTTAGTACTAAAAGAAAATTTCTGACCTGTTTTGGTGAATCAGAAAGCAACATTTTACTCTAAAGTCCCAAAACAATCGTCTTATTTTTGAATAATATGATATCAGTCATAAATCATTACATAGAGGTTTTAATAGATTAGCGTGTAAAGGTCTAAGTAGAAGCAGAATCAAAAGATTGAAACAGCCATATTTTACCTTTTCCCTTAGGTTGATACATAATAATAATAAATAAATAAATAAATATTTTTTTTAATTATATATTTTCTTGACATTTCTCTTCCGATACGGACGCATGCAGTCCCATATTCGCAGAAATTGTTCCGGAGAGAGCTCGGACGAGCATCTATGCTCTGGACAGGTCTTTCGAGACCATCTGTCTTCATTTGCTCCACCAATCATCGGAATATTATCCCAGAAAGTCTTTGGCTATAAATCAGTAGAAAAGTCGGGAAATGTCGAGACGGATAAAGAAAATGCTGCGGCACTCGGCAAAGCACTTTACACTGCAATAGGCATCCCTTTCGCGATTTGCTGTCTCATCTACTCGTTTCTTCATTGTACGTATCCGAGGGACAGAGACCGAGCGAGGATGGTTTCTTTATTGAGTCACAATCGCAGGATATTGAGTCGGACAACTACGTTATAGTCGAAGAGTACACGCAAATTCATGTCGGTGAATCTAATTTATCACATGAAGGGGACACGAGCGTGGGTTGTGATCGGGATGACGAGCAGAGGCTATTGTCTCGTACGTGAGTACACGGTTCGGTGGGGATTTATTGGATTTTTCTTGTAAATATTATGAGCTTTCTCTTTGGACACATTCCACGATTGATGGACTTCTACAAAAATGCACATACAATCAAGTTACTAAGTAAGAGCTCATACCATACGTAACCGTAAAACAGTCTCACTGTAATACCATAGTTACTAAAGCCACGCCTAGGCCACAGGCTATGGTTTATACTTTATAGCCTCGTTGTCGGTTTTTCAGGACAACAGGTAACTACCAATTGTATTGTTATCTTGTAGACATTATGGACTATTTGATTGATGTAGTTTATTATCGTTTGATATATGATTAATTATTTTCTCGAGGTGGTTTTTCGAAGAATATTAGTATATAGCATGATTTCTAGTTGCTGTGAAGTAAAGATTTTCGAAAAAATGCTGTTCTAGAAGAGTAATCAATGAATATTTATGCAGAGGAGAAAAATATTTTTTACCTCCTGAACTATGACCATTTTGACACTTTGCCTCCTAAACTTTTTTTCCATGCAAATTACCTCCTAAACTGTGCGAATTTTGCACTTAACCTCCTGAACTCCCATTTTTGGTGGAAATTCTAGCCGGATCTCACTCGTGTGACATGCACGCTAACATATAAGGGGTAAAATTGACTTTTCATCTCCTACTCATGACTCCCGCTCAAAATAATGGCACGTGAGCACTACGTAGGTACTAAATGTCGTGTATACATATATTAATGTGAACATTATCTTAAAAGGTCACACGAGTGCTCACGTGCCATTGTTTTGAGCAGGAGTCATGAGGAGGAGATGGAAAGTCAATTTTAACCCTTATATGTTAGCGTGTATGTCACACGAGTGAGATCCGGTTAGGATTTCAACCAAAAATGGGAGTTCAGGAGATTAAGTGCAAAACTCGCACAGTTTAGGAGGTACTTTGCACGAAAAAAAAATTTAGGAGGCAAAGTGTCAAAATGGTCATAGTTCAGGAGGTAAATAATATTTTTCTCTTATGCAGATTGTATAAAATGACTCTAACTACTTCACGGTTCAACTTAACAAGGGTTGTATTCGGATAAGCCAAATATCTACAAGGAAATATATAAAAGATAGTTCCTACTTTCAATAGGATTATTCAGACTCACCTGCCCATGTCAAGCTTAAGATCGGACAGCCAAGCCAAAGCATGTCGATTAAAATAACCCTGGATCGTTGTAAACCTATCGGACACTAATACTGATGCTATCATATTTTAACATTGCTTTAGCCAAGCGATCGACAAATGCAAAAACATGGCTCTTTGCAAAACCTGTTGTTGATATGCTTCAAAGAACATTATCCATGTTCCATGCCTCAAACATGACTCTACAACAGCAACATTACGAGAGGATTCAAATAATATTCTGATCTTATTTTCATGTCTTTTTTCTAGCCGAACAAAATAATGAGTTATTGATGAAAAATCTTGAATCCTGCGTGGTGCAATATTATCTAATCATAATCATGTACATGTTATTAGAATATGTAAGTGTTAGGTTTTATTGTATAAATATTTTTGTGTGTCTTTTCCCTATATATGTACTCTGTATGAATACCCTCCAAAGTGAATGAAATAATCAATGATTATCATTCTATCAATATTCATCACCCAAAACATTAAAGCGAGGAACGTGTGCACCATCCATTGTGCACCTTGACATTAAAGCGAGGAACGTGTGCACCATCCATTGTGCACCTTGACATTAAAGCGAGGAACGTGTGCACCATCCATTGTGCACCTTGGTGCATAAGTATAATTTGTCCATTTGTAATTAAAGAATATTTTTTTTGTTCAAAATACGTATCACGTTGTAATATGATATTATTGGATACTTAAAATGTTATCCTTGGTTAATTGTTTATAAATGTATACCATTTTAAAATCGAATATTATCTTGTTTTGGGAATGAAGAAAAAGGTTGGAAAATATAAGGTCGGCCATGTTTTTCTTCGGAATTTTTCTTATCTTTGGACCTGACTATTCATCCACTCTCCATGCGTGTGTTAGACTCTGACATTTTTTTCGCATTTGGTCGTCATTTTGAAATTTCAATTTGAGTGGGAGTTTTTACATCATGTACATATGATTTTGCCACTCTCTGTGTATCTTCAAATACATCCGATACTCGATTACTATATTTTGCAAATCTACGTTCTTATGAACTTCTAGCTCACAAAGCTTCTAAACCCCCCACCCCTCTTGTTAACGCGAAGGAGTCGCCACAACGGGCCTCCAGGCCAGCCGCTGCTGATGAGGAGGAGGCGCAGCTAGTGAGGCGAACCATCAACAAAGGAAACGACCTATCCAACCCGCACCCGAGATCCCAACAGCGGAAAACCCAAACCTGCCAGAGCAAAAGCGTCGTCGCCTTCGGAAGGGTCCCGCGACGACTTCCTTTGGATCAGACCTAAGTCAAGTACTAGCGAAGTGCGACAAAGAGGCAGACATTCAAACCCTTCTTAGCGAGCACGCGACCAAGCAGGTATAGTATAAAAAATCATCCCTTCTAACACGTTTATCACTTACGAATACTTACAGAGTATCTTTATGCAGCTAAACCCCCTGTTCGCCAAGCTCGCCAAAGAATTAATAGCTCGTTCAGCAGAGAGCGAACTGCAAAAAATGTGCGACGAGCTAACCACACAAACCGAACAACAAACCCGGCAGCTTTCGCTAACCCAAGGGGAATTGGATGGCACATACAAGCTGTTGAAAACACGTGAGGAGGAAATAGCAATCGTGAAGAGCCAAGTAAACAGTTTGAGGGATGAAGCGGCGCGCAAAGACAACGAGCTGAAGAATGCCCAAAAACAGGTTGAGGAGCTCAAAGGTGCACAAAAACAAGCTGAATTGCAGATTCAAGAGCTCCGATCAAAGATGGAAACAGTTCGCGAAGAAGGAAGATCTGAAGGCCGACAAACCTTCCTCACTAGTACTGCTGGCAGAAAATTCCTTGAAGCGTACCGGCAAGAGCTGGTGGAGGCCTATGAAAAGTCCTCCATCTACTTCGGAGTGATGGCTGGTGGTGCTGTCGAATGGCTCTCCAAAGCGGCCGACATGATAAAGGAAGAGGTCGCTGCACTGAACGTCACTTACACCTCGACGTCCAGGGCCCCGTCGACAAACTACCTCTTTTCAGCAGTTACAAAGGTGATTGGACACAATCGATCTACACAAAATGGTGGTTGTCCTGCCAAAGCCGAGCTGTTTTATCATCTGGATTGCACGCCGAGCTAGAGACGCCCTTGGACGACATATTTCCAGAACCCGCGCCAATTGCCACTTCTGAGCCTGAGCCGACTACCATCTCTGAACCCGAGCTAACCCTCATAAGCCCCTCTGCTGCGGGCTCTGTAACCTAAAAAACTGTTTAAAATGTCTATCACTTTCTAGCTCGCAACTGTTGTACGAACAATTTTATCATTTATGCTTGTTATTTAGTGTACTTGCTTTTGGTATCCATATAACTATCTACTCTCTCACCACATAACCCTGCAATAAAAGTTCTCAAGGATAATACAGCAAACCATAGGATCCCAATCAGATCGCAAACATAAAAACACATTAGCTCGCAGAGAAACATGTATTTCAACAAAACCATTCATCACAACTATGCAATCACAAAATAACTCGCCCAACTTTATTCATTATATTACTCAACTTTTTAAACAACTCGCGGGAGAAGTGCCCTCCAATCCAGAGTTACCTTCTCCCACCACAATAAAAAACACAACTCTTACTATCTCGCTTGGTCGGGAGAAGTGCCCTCCAACACAGAGTTACCTTCTCCCGCACCACAAATACTCACAAAACACCTTCAACAGCTCGCCCGGTCGGGAGAGGTGCCCTCCGATCCAGAGTTACCCTCTCCCAAACCACAAAACACAACACCTGCCACAAACACACACTCTCAACTAATCGCAAGGTCGGGAGAGGTGCCCTCTAGTCCAGAGTTACCCTCTCCCACCACAAAAACACTTACAAAAGCAACACCCTTCACCAACTCGCCTGGTCGGGAGAAATGCCCTCCGCTCCAGAGTTACCCTCTCCCGAACCACAAAACACAACACTTGCCACAAACACACACTCTCAACTAATCACAAGGTCGGGAGAGGTGCCCTCCATTCCAGAGTAACCCTCTCCCACCACAAAAACACTTACAAAAGCAACACCCTTTACCAACTCGCCTGGTCGGGAGAAATGCCCTCCGCTCCAGAGTTACCTTCTCCCGCCCCATAAAACACAACACTTGCAAAATCCTTCACCTCATCTCTTTCATACGAACTTTCTATGGGAGAATTGCCCTCCAATCAGGAGTTACCTTCTCCCGCAATCCATCTTCTATGCATAATACTTTTTCAGGTGGCACACGTTCCAACTTCGTGGTAAAATCTGTCCCTCTACATCTTCAAGTGTATATGCACCTCCTCGAAATACCTTCGTTACTTTAAATGGCCCAATCCAATTCGGCTCCAACTTCTTAGTCATTTTCAAAGCATCAGCTCTCCTCCACACCAGGTCGCCGACGTGGAAACAACGATGCTTAACCCGCTTATTAAAAACAGCTTGTACTCTTTGTTTATAATGTTCAACCTGAGCTGCAGCTTTCTCTCGTATCTCATCAATTGTCTCGATTGCTCCTCAAGCTAATCTTTCGTTCTCCTCCACGCTGAATGTCACTAAACGCTGCGATCCCCCAACTATCTCGGCTGGAATGACTGCATCCATCCCATAAACCAAACTAAACAGCGACTCCCCTGTGGTAGTTCGGGGAGTCGTTCGATAGGCCCAAAGGACAGACGCGAGCTCGTCTTCCCATAGTCCGCCCGCTTTCTCTAATCGCAGCTTAAGTCCCTGCACAATTATCCGGTTAGTAACTTCCACCTGCCCATTAGCTTGTGGGTGTGCCACAGAAGCGAATCGCTGCTTCATCCCCATATCTTTGCACCACTTCTGCATTTTTCGCCCATTAAACTGAGTTCCATTGTCCGAAACTAACACTCGTGGTACTCCATACCTGCAAAATATGTTATCAAAAATAAAATCCATGATGTGTTGCTCGCTTATTCCTGTGACAGCCTCGGCTTCCACCCACTTTGTGAAATAATTAATAGCCACCACCAAATTTTCTTTATTGCTCGGAGTCTTTGGGAAAGGACCCACGATATCAATTCCCCATTGTGCAAACGGGCACGGCGAGTTCATGACCATCATCTCCTCAACTGGTATATGAATAACCGGAGCATGCATTTGACACTTTTTACACATCCGAACTAGCTCGCCAGCCATAGTCTTCATTCCAGGCCAAAAGAAGCCTGCTCGCAACGTAATACCTACTAACGCCTTTCCCTTTACATGATCCCCACAATACCCTTCGTGTATTTCTTTCAAAACCTCCAATCCATGCACTTTAGCTAAACATTTCAGAAGAGGTCCAAATCGCGACCTCTTATACAATTCTTCATTTATTGCACAAAAACGAGCTGCAACTCTGGCCTCCTTTGTTGTCAACTTCTTTATACCTTCCTGCGCTTTTAGAAGAACATCCCATACGGGCGTGCGCCAATCATCCTTATCCTCAATCTCCATAACCTCTTCGCCCTTTTCTATGCTACTATTTCCCAACTCCATCAATGTGACTCTACGAGTATCACACGTCCCTAGTGCTCCTGCTATCCGAGCGAGCTGATCTGCCCGTGTATTTTCAGCTCGCGGCAAATGTTCCAGCTTGAATTCTTCAAAACGCACCACCTCCTTTCGTAATTTACCCAAATACATCGCCATGCGTTCTTCTTTAGCCTCAAAGGAGCCATCAAACTGCCGAGCTACTAACTGTGAATCTGTATACGCCCACAACTTGCGCGCTCCCAGCTCGTTTGCCATTTTAATTCCTTGCAACACAGCTTCATATTCAGTCTCATTATTGGACGCCTTATACCCCAGTTTGATCACAAACTCCAAATTTTCTCCGTCCGGGCTAGTTAACACAATACCCAGCCCTGCTCCTGAAGCCATAGTTGACCCATCTGTATACATGGTCCAGGCTTTTACTTCTTTATCCTCATCGATCTGTCTTGTCATTTCTTGCAGAAAATCTGCTAACACTTGCGCCTTGATAGCCACTCTTGGCTCATAAACTACATCATACTCACTCAACTCCACGGTCCACTTCACTAACCGCCCTGACACATTCGGATTACCCAGAACTTGGTTGAGGGCCAGGTTAGTACGCTCTCTCACTTTATGGCTCAGGAAGTAAGGTCTCAATTTCCTAGACGTACTGACCAACACAAAACCTCCTTTATCCAGCTCGGCATACTTCAATTCGGCTCCCCGCAACATCCTGCTAATGTAGTAGATAGGTTTTTGCATGCCCGCTTCTTCCCTTATCAAAACAGAACTCACGGCGACCTCCCCTGCAGATATATACAATATCAAGTCTTCTCCCGGCATGGGCTTGGTCAATAATGGTATTTCTGCTAAGTACTTTTTCAACTCCTCAAATGCATCCGCAGCTTCCTTTGTCCACTCAAACCTCGACCCTTTACGAAGTGCCCTGAAAAATGGGACACCTCTCTTCGCCGACCTGGAAATAAAACGACTAAGACCTGCCATCCGACCTGTGAGTACCTGAACATCACGTACCGTGCGAGGATGTGGCATCTCCAAAACAGCTCGCACTTTCTCCGGGTTAACTTATATTCCTCGCTCGGTCACCATATAGCCCAAAAACTTTCCAGATCGAATGCCAAAAGCACACTTCTTCGGATTTAACTTCATACCGTAATGTCTTAGTATAACAAATGTCTTTTTTAAATCCTCCACATGAGATTCTGCTCTTTTTCTCTTAACCAACATGTCGTCGACGTACACCTCCATGGTGGATCCCAACAAGTCTTTAAATATACGATCCACTAACCTGCATAGAATACATATGGTGGGCTACAACAATGGTTAAAGATCCGAACTCGAGACCAAGACTCCTTACAACTCGCACCAAGGTCGCTCCTGCATTTTTCAACCCAAAAGGCATGGAGACAAAACAGTAAGTACCTGTGGAAGTGACAAAGCTCACTTTGGGCTGATCCTCTTTTGCCAAAGGTATTTGGTGATACCCTTGCGAAGCATCCATAATGCTCAACAGCTCGCATCCCGACGTAATCCACCAACTGATCAATTCGTGGCAAAGGATAGTGATCCTTGGGACAAGCTTTATTTAGGTCGCGAAAATCTACACACATCCTCCACTTCTGAGCTGGCTTAGGCACCATCACGACATTAGACAGGTACTCAGGAAATTGAATCTCCCTTATGTGGCCGGCTTTCAACAATCTCTGCACTTCTTCTTCAATTACCCTATCCAGCTCTGGCCCAAAATGCCTCCTCTTTTGCTTCACCGACCTCGCTTCTGGATTCGCATTTAAATGATGCTGTGCGACCTTCGGGGACACCCCTGACAATTCGCCATCTCCAAACGCAAATACATCCCTGAACTCTCTCAACAACTGGACTAGCTCGTTCCTTAATGTATCAGACATTAGGGTCCCTACCCTCGTAGTATACTCTGGGCGGTCTTCTTCTAATGAGATTTCCATCAATTCTTCATTTGGTTGGACAGAGTTCTCCTGCTCTTTCACTTTCTTTGCGCTAAGCACTCCTTCCGGTTGATCATCACCCCTCTCGCGCTTATTCTCCAGTAACCCTCTCCTGACTGCGAGCTGATAACACGATCGCGCGACCTGCTGTTGTGCGATGACTTCTCCTACTTTGTCACTCACCGGATATTTGATGCTCATATGGTAAGTTGATGTTACCGCCTGAAACATGTTAAGAGCAGGTCGCCTTAATATAGCATTATAGGCCAACCTTCCACGAATGATCAAGAACTTCAAACTTTTTTCCACTCGTACTTCATCTTTTCCCAGTGCTACCTGGAGCGTCATCTCGCCTTCAGTATTCACCTGCGCCCCATTGAATGCATATATGTGTGTATTTAAAGATCGCACCCTCTTTTCTATCTCCATCTGCTCCATACAATCTGTATATATGATATTCACCGAACTTCCATTATCCATGAAAATTCTACCAACCTCATACCCTGCAATTTCGGCCTCAATCACCAATGCGTCATTGTGATCCTCCTGGAGCCCGCGTCGATCACTGGGGCCAAAGGAAATAATTGGCCCTACAACCTGTGATTGGCGACTTACACTAGCAACCTCCCACGTTCCTGAGCGAGCCGACTTAACATGCCTCTTACGCGCATTATTAGAATCACCATCCGTTGGTCCTCCTAAAATCATATTTATCCTTCTTCTATTCCCTCGTGGGGCATCGTGTCCCTGATTTCCTTGTTGTCTTGGTCTTGCGACCTGTTGTTGGGGTGGACCTTCTGGTGGTGGCGGTGGCAGTAGCGCCCGCCCCTGCTCCTTCGGTTCTCTCTCTTTATAAATTACCTCTTTCAAATGCCCCGCCTTTATGAGTCTCTCTATCTCCTCCTTGAGGTGCCTGCACTTCTCGGTGAAATGCCCGTAGTTATTATGAAACAAACAGAAAGAGGTAGTTCTGGGATGAGTATGGATGGGTGTGCGACCCTCTGGCCACCTTATAGCATCAGGTACTAATCGCTCCATAATACTGAAGACTCTAGCTTGTGAATACGCTAGCGGTGTGAAATCTTCTTCTCTCCAATTTTGCATATTTTCTTCCAACCTCTTACTAATATCGGAGCTCGTGTTCAGGAGCCCATGCATTATCCTTCTGGGTTCTCTTCGTAATTCTCTTCGAGGCCCATTATCAGCCTTATCCACAACCTCCCTGTTAAAACGTGCGCGATGCTCATCCTCCGCCTCTTCCACTTGCACATACTTATGACATCTTGCTAACACCTCATCGTAAGTTCGCGCTTCTTTTTGACCAGCGACTTGCTCAAGTCCTCCCTTCTCAGTCCCTGATGTAGGGCTCCGGCCTTCATCTCATCAGTGGCAACGGGCACCTCCAACGTAGCGCTGGTAAATCTATTAATGTACTGTTTCAATGTTTCATCAGGTCGCTGCACAATAGTAAAGAGCGACTGCGCTGTCTTCGCACTCTGCTTAACACTAGAAAACTGTTTCAAGAAGGCAGCCCGCAACACCTGGTAACTAGTAATTATTCCCCGCGGGAGCTGGTAGAACCAATTTTGTGCGATCCCCCTCAAAGTCGACACAAAAACCCGACATGCCACGGCATCCGTGTAACTATGCAACAACCTTGCATTCTCAAAGAGATGTAGATGCTCGAACGGATCTGTCACTCCTCGATATTGTAACTCCAAGGCCTTATAATTCTTAGGCATTGCCGCGTGCATCATATCTTCTGAAAGGGGATGTCCTTCGTCTACATCAAATTTCTCCCCATCCATCCGCCTTTCTAATTTCAACATAGCCTCTTGCAAATCTCTAAAGGCCTTGTTATGCGGCCCCATCTCGCTTTCCCCCTTTCCCTCCTTGAACACATTACCGCTCTTCTTGGTTTTTTCTTGAGACTCACTACCCGTGTCAGAGGCTGGAGTCTCGCTCTCACTATTATATTTATTGTGCCGTTGACTATTTCGCCTGTAACGACTTTGCCTTACTTTCACTCCTTTCGCTCTTAGTTTACGAACATGAGAGCCTACGGATGAGGTGGAACTAGAAGTATCCCCCTTTCTCCGCGTACTCCTTCCTCTCTTACGAGACAATCTTTTTGACATAGATTTCTCGCCCCGCTCTACTTTCCTAACCGCCGACTCCTCCTCCTTCTCACAATGAGATCTACTGCCTTTTCCTTCCCCGTACTCAGCTCGCTCGCTAAGTACCTGCGTAACTCCTCCTGTTTCTCTAATGGCATGAAATCCATAAGTCTATCCAAAAATCCTTTTCTACTCTGACAGGGCTTATCCTTTAGTAAATCCTCCCCGTATTTCACCTCTACATGAATCGCCTTTTGCGCCTCCGCCTCCGGTGTTTTCATCTCCGCGTCTTCCGCCAACCCTTTTTCCTCATGCTTCCTGGGGGAAGGCGGTGGTGTGTTACCGGTGCCTTGGACAACTGGATCCGCCTAAGGAGGCCTTTTTCCATCCCTTGCCACATTTTTTTCGTTAATGTCCGCCAGTCTATTCTTCTTGTTCTTCTTGTTGTTCGACAGAGAACCGTAGTATAATGTCCTAGGGATTATGTTGCTATCCTTCATGTTTTGTTTACGAAATCTCTCACGCCTTTCGCTCAAGGACTCGATGTCCCTCTTTCCCACAGACGGAGCCAATTTGATAAGTCCAAAAAGTTGAACCACCAAATAAAGGGGGTACTAACCTCAAAATAGAGATCAGCGACCTGAAACTGCTTCCAAATACGTCACAGAGACCTGCAAAGTCTTCCGCGAATCTCCTGGCGACCTCACTGGTCTTGCAAAATAGCGCCTCGAACGGGCCGGATTTCGAGCCCGTTAAGGCCCTCCAACGCTTAAGTTAATAAGCGAAAACCAAACATTCAGCACTTCTCTTCAAATATAAACAGTAATGCGATAGAGCAATATCGACTTAGAAAATAATGAGAGGCACTCGCCCCTTTATATAAAGATATGAGAGATCTCCCTCAATCTAGGGTTACCTTCTATAACCACAATTCCATTTACAATATAACTCTACAACCGACTCTCAATTAGGACTCTTTCCACATGTTAAGTTCCCATACATAACAAATCTCTTTAACTCAATAGGCCTGGGCCTATATACAGCCTACCGAAAGCCGTATAACACAATCACCTCAAGCCCACGGGATTTTCATTCATAAAACCCACACCCGAGCTCAAGTATACAGTTCAAAACACAAGAGGTCGCGACCCTATATGAGAACTCATCCCCATACTACAGGTCGCTACTCTACAAAAACCAGCTCGCTCACATCTCAAGGACACAATACATCTCGCCCATAATCCAGGAGGAACACCCTCCCCTGGAAATGAGGTAGCCTACCACAAATAACCTCATACAATAAATAATATCACGTATAGACATTTTGGTCCGCATCACCTCCCCATAAATTATAGTTCTGTCTCTATTTTGCAACTATCCCTTGATAGTTCACTACTATAACTATGACCACGACCAGGGCTCAGGACATGGCTAGAACCATGTGATTAACAATCCTTGATTATTCATTCACTTTGGAGGGTATTTATACAAATTATATAAATAGAAAAAAGATACACAAAGATATTTACACAATAAAATCTAATACTTTATATATTCTAATGAGAAAAAAGAGATTTACCTCCTAAACTATGGTCATTTTGATACTTTGCCTTCTAAAATTTTTTTTCATGCAAATTACCTCCTAAATTGTACGAATTTTGCACTTAACCTCCCGAACTCCCGTTCTTGGTGGAAATCCTAGCCGGATCTCACTCGTGTGACATGCACGCTAACATATAAGGGGCAAAATTGACTTTCTATCTCCTCATTACTCCCGCTCAAAATAATGGCACGTGAGCACTACGTCGGTTCCAAATCCTACGTGTATACATATATTAATGTGAACATTATCTTAACAGGTCACACGAGTGCTCACGTGCCATTGTTTTGAGCAGGAGTAATCAATACGAGATGGAAATCAGTTTTACCCCTTATATGTAAGCGTGCATGTCACATGAGTGAGTTCCGACCAAAAGTTCCACCAAAAATGGGAGTTCAGGAGGTTAAGTGTAAAATTCGTATAGTTTAGGACGTAATTTGCAAGAAAAAAAAATTTAGGAGGTGAAGTGTCAAAATGGTCATAGTTCAGAAGGTAAAAAAAAAACTTCTCTATTTTAATACACCCCCGCAGTCGAAGTAGGAAGTCGTCGTAAGCTGAGACTGTCCTAAAAACTATCAAGCTAATTGAGCGAAAGTCCTTTAGTAAAGATATCAAAAATCTGATAGCGATAGGGGACATGGAGGACATGAAACTGTTCATGAGCGACTTTCTCACGTACGAAATAAATATCCATTTCAATATATTTAGTGCACTAATGCTGAAGCGGATTCCCGAAGAGATATTTTGTACTAGCATTGTCACAATAAACTAATGTGGCTTTAGAAATTGGACAATGTAGTTCCAAAAGGAGGTTTTGAATCCACTATGATTCTGAAACAACATTAGCCACCTTGTGATACTTAGCCACGACACTCGACTTAGACAAAATAAGCTAACATTTAGAGGACCCAGGAACCAAATTATCACCCAAGAAGACGCAATAGCCAAACAAAGACCGATGGGTGTCCGGACAACCACCTCTGTGTAGGAAAGGAACTTGTCGATCGAGGAGTGAGAAAGATGAAGGTCGACCTCAAGCGTGCAGTGTATGTAACGAATAATATGTTTCAAAGCAGCCATATGTGAAGTCCGCGGAGCATGCATGAAGAGACAGATTTACTAGACCACATAAGAAATATCAGGCCTAGTAAATGTAAAGTGTTGTAAGGCCCCAACAAGACTTTGATGCTCAGTGGTATCATGATAAGAGGAACTAGAAATGGCACCGAGCTTCACTTTGGTGGCAACCAGGGTAGGCGACTGTAAAATTTGAGGGTCTATGATTTTAAAAATAAGTCTCGGATTTATGATGTTGTTAACAATGTTAAACAACACTGCATAACAACATCAACCAGAGTAAAATAAATATATGAAGCGAAAATAAAATTTTAAGAACACGATAAAACAAATTCAGTTCACAAGTAAAAGTACTTATGAACTTAGGTGTACAAACTCGAAAATTATATTACTTTCTTGTTTTTCGATCAATACAAAAATGTTAAGTAATATGTGAAAACTAAAGTATCAAAACATATGATACTAAATACTTGTCCCCTAGGTTGATCAAGCTCTTTCTCCGTTGGTCGCGCAACTTCGAATAACTTGTCGATCTCTAACAATGGCTCCAAGTAGTCTTCATGTTCTTTCTCTTGCTCGTGCATCTTGCGTTGTGTCGTGCTCTGCTTCAAAAATCTCGTGCGTAATAATCATGTTGCCAAGCTTAGTAATCCCTTGTCTTAAATAGACAATTCTAGAATTCTAACCTTGGTAAATAAGCATACTAAATCTAGATACAATCTAGGAAAATAAAGTCCTATAAATAAACTAGGAAACACAATCTAGAGTTACTAATTAATTTTGTGCCTAAGAAAGGCAAATAACAAAATAGGAATTATTGCCAAGAATAAATTCCTCAACAGCGACGACTTGAATGAAGACATGCCCACATGTTCGATGATTTCTTCCACATTTTTTCTTTGAGAGAGGAGGTGTGATGGAGATGCTCAAGAAACAACTCAGGGGGATGAGATTCTTAATAGCAAAATATGCACCGAGCTTAGCCATGATAGAGGGGCGAAGAGAGCCAGAAGAGACCGCGAGAATGATGTCATAAACATAGAGCAGAATGTAAGCCATATTGTTATCACGACGATAAGCGAATCATGAATGATTAGAAAGTTATGATCCAACCCCGAATAGATTAAGGACTAATATTAATGCACGCTGATGAATAGAGAATTAGTGCATTTATTCAATCACAACCATGACAAAGAATGCTCTCCGATAATTTGAGAGAAATGGCTTATACTCACTTTCGAACGGTTATATAACAAGTTACCCTGCATGCCAGCCTCGTGTCCATGCACTGGTTAAGGTCTATCCACACGCAAATTAAACTAGGTTCTCATCCGACTAACTCAATTCTCATGATGCTTCTATTTTACATGAGTACTACTATTACATGAAAATTAAAAACGTGTGCAAGAGTTTCTCCACCTTGTACTTTTTCTTTCTTTTTTTTTTTTCTCTTTTTTTCTTCTTCTTCTTCTTCTTTTTTCTTTTTTTTTTTTTTTGTACCACATGATGAGATACTGGTCCAACAAATATTTTACAACAAGAATTACAAAATGTACATATGAGTGTTTACGACTTCGATACTTGTTTCAACGTACAACTTACGTAATCTTCAATTAAACTAAATGGAGGCCTCAAGGGATAAGGCATTACTTCTCACATTTATTACAAATGCTTAAGAATATAGAGCAATGGAGCACGATGCTAGTAATACATATTCTACTTTTTCTCAAGATATATACGGAGAGCACGAGGCTCGATATGTTTTCACAAGAAGATTACGCTTCAAACCCCATAATTATGGTAGAGGCGAATAAAATTCTAAGACGCCGAACCAACGTCTCAAGTCGCATCACTTCGTCAAGGCTCCAAACAATGTCAACTACACTACGACTCATCCATTATCACAAGTAAGTACACATAAAACACATCAAAATAAGGAGAAACTCCCCTACACTTAAATCATGCAATGGTCTCATTACACATAAAACAAAAAAATAATAAAAAAATATTAGGGTAAGAGATATGCCCCTAACATCATGTTTGTCGGTAAAAGTCGAATGGTGACGTCTATCTAGGCGGCCAAAATGAGAAAAACAAAAATGCAATAAAGTATTAAAATAAAAACACATACAACATAACATTCAAAAGAAAGTAATAACTTGATTTACCTCACAAGAAGCACTTCTTAACACCTTTATCTAGATGACCTATTTATAACAGTGTTATTCGGGATCCAAAAATAAGTGACGATCATGACACGCCTTAGTATTTTTCAAGACCAAGAAAAGTGATAATATATATTACGTTAGCCAAAATGGGTTAAAAGAAATCCTCAATCACCACCTCCTCAAAATCACATATAACATATTTCATGCACATGAGAGGGGAACGAGCTCCTTCAATACTACCTCTTTCACCACCTTAATCTCAAGTTTTAAGCATTGGGTAGTGGTAAAAGAAGCTCACCAATCACAATCTCCTCCAAATCGTCCTTTCCTCTTGTATCTCCATCACCCTCGTAAAGGGGAATTAAATTCGAATTCACCAACGACCACCGGAATCTCCAAAGGCAACACCTAATTGCACTTAGCTATCAATATAAACTCATCGAAAGGGGCATAGACATACTCTAACTCCACGGGGCTCACAATAATCTGACTCTCATCCTCGAGTAAGCCATCAGACTCAAATCACCACTCTCCACTGAAACCTTTAAAGGCATCACCCCCACACTTTTATTCATAAAATCATAGAAAAGAACAAAAGGGGAAATTCACACATCCAAATGTTCAACCTCAACTTTCACATCCTTACACACATCCACCAATATAGCATCTAAGCTCATATCATGAACAACAAAGATAGTATCCACCACATCAAATATCGGCACCTCATCAACAACTAAAGAGGGATCCACAATGAGAACACTAGACAAGTCATTATCATGAAAAATCTATTTTACCTCATTACTAGTCTCATGAATGTACTCGGGTGAATGGAGGGCAGGATGATGATCATCACTCGGGATATGAGAAGGTGGAACATGTGAAGCATAATGGTCATATCTCAATTTTAGGACTTGGAAGGCTATAATTGTTGACCATAATTTCAAGAAGAGGGTGAATGATAATAATCATAACTCGGATCATAAGAATGTGATGCACGAGGAGCATATGAAGCATTATATCCTATACCATGATTCTCGGAGGTGGGGCATAAAGCTCGTAACTTGAATTATAGGGTCGGAGTAAGTGGATCATATGTAGTATTATAGTTAGGAAGAGGTCGAGCATAATTCTCAACCTCAAACTCATGATTAGCTAAAGAATACTTCATAAGTGCTCGAGAATCTTGTATTAAAGCCATTACAAAATCCACAAACTTAGGCAAAGAAGAAACATGAACCGGTGGGGTATAACTATCATAGCTCAGATGGAGAGAGTCGAAGCGGGTGGAGCATAAATGTCGTAGCTCAAAGAATATGAACTAGAAGTGGGAAGAGCATATGACTCATAGCTCGAGTAAGAAGAAGGGGAAGCGGGTGGAACATGTGAATTATTATAACCCAGAGTGTAAAAATTTTGAGGTGGGGGCATAAGTGTCATATATCAAATTGTAGTGATCGGATGAAGTATAATGATCATTATAAACTGGATTGTGGGAAGCGTGAGGATTCACATATAGCCGATGAGAACGAGGAGCATAAGGATTGTCATATTGTCAATGAACTCGATAAATGGCCATCTCCAACTCGTTAAATCTCAGAACTCAAAAGATGCGATTGATTTCATCGATGCAAGTTGCACACACAACACTCAGAAAAATGTGAGATTAAATATACCAGTGGGAAACAAGATAAGCAAATATGAGAAATAAACACAAACACAGCACAAAAATAAAAAGTAAAGCCCTAAGTGAATATCAAACACACAAAAAAAAACACAAAAACCACAAAACCTTTATCCTTCCACGTCAATGACATCAACATTTTATTTGATGACTTGCGCACTACTCTTTTAAAATAGAGAAGCATCAAATCCTTCCGTAATAAGACGGTATCGATTGTAGTGCAGCGAGTTCTTCCCAATTCGTGTCTCTAAACAAAGGTTATTCGGACTATAGGTTATATCTTTGTAACATGAAATAGAAAATATGGAAAAGAAAATCTATTCTTAAAATGAGGACGCATAATATTGGGGATTTCATTTTTAGCAACTAAGACAAAATACATGGTGGGGTGTTCCAGCATCATCCCTCCCCCTCTAATTGATGGATGGTTAAATTGAGAATAGGAAAGAAAGGGTCTAGGGTACTAGACTCGTCTCCGTGACTGATTGGATAATTTTCAAATCATCTAACGGGCATAAATTGGGTTTGCCAATCCCAACTTCTATTTGACTCAATGTTTATATCTCCTTTTGGTATCAATCAATGCTAAAGGCATCAAGAGTTGGACAAACAATTAATTTTGTAAATTAAAACCATATAAATGGAGATATACCCAATGACTTGCCAATTTATACTCACCTAATCCCTTGACAAAATAGAACTTGACTAAATACATGGAAAATTGCAAGAAATCAAAGCCAAAGCAAGCAAGAACACCAATCATGCAATTAAAAATTCTAAAAATGAAACTAAGTAATAAAGATATAAAATTAAGCAAGTAAACACAAAATTGACGATATATCTAGCAACACAAGCATAAAATAGCCACAACATTCAAAGTTTTAAATAAGAATGTGAGAAATGAAGCATAGATCTAAAAAATGAGTAAAAAGCAATCAAAGAAAAATAAAACACATAAATCCAAGAAAAATATGAGATCTTACTAAGATTAGTTGAATATCTTCAATTTATAACCATAAAGAAACTTAAATAACGAATCTTGTAACACACGGACAAAAAATGAGCACTAAATCTACAAATCAAATTTTGGGCAAAGGAAACCTCTCAAAGCTAGAAAAAGAAAATTAAAACATGATTCAGCTAACTAAAGAGGTGGATGGATTTTTGAAAATTAGTAGAAGGTACCTATATATTGGTACTAAGGGATAATAGATCATTTGGTGCAAAAGAAGAAGTCCTTGGCCGAGAGGACTCTTTCATGGGATTTGTCACCGAAGAGCGGTCAAAAAGTCACCAAGCAAGCTCCGAACTAGAAATGAAAGAGAATATTCCATTCTGGATGCCATCTGCAGATGTTTTCCAGGCATCGAATGACCACTTAACAAACCAACAAAGCCTTTATGAGGATTTTCTCGATATGTTTCTGAGGTGACGAGGTTGTACCGAAGATCCATCAAGGGTGCACCAAGGAAAAGCAAAAAATCATTGAAGTTGCAATAGAGGGCTGGATATGGCCATTTTAGGCATTACCGAGGTGCCACTGAGCTTCCACCAAGCAAATATACTATTTCATTAAAGGGAGGTCAAGGGTGTTGATAGATGTCGTGTTGGTGGGCAAGGATGCGTGCGCAACTACAAGATATTGGGAATGTTTGACCACTCATAGGTTTCCTAGACAAATTATGTCAGTGACTTCCTAGAAGATCCCGATGTTGCGCTGAAGAAGGGGAAGATTGTTGCGACTCTAGTCAAGAGGTTCCACCTGCTGCGCGCGGGACATGGGCAGCTCAAAGGTTCACTAGCTTGGATGATGTTGGAGATATCAAATGCTGATGAGAGATGCGCGTGGTTTCAGAGGCTTACTTGCACAAATCAGTCGAGACTGCCGAGAGGGACGGATGATGATGTGTAGCTATTGTCAGTGCTTAAGAGGGGTTGCGGTCATGGTGCACAACTACTGGGCATGAACAGGCGGTGGCTGCTGAGAGTGGCGAGCAAGGCCCAACCATTCAAGAATTCACCAAGGCCTTGCGTGCGGGATATGTGGGCATGCGACCAGAGATGTGCGCCCGTGGCTAGACACGTTGTTGGTTCTCTATCATTATTGTTTTCACTCGATCTAACAAATGAGTTATCTCAATCGAAACCATTTTCTTGGAATCAATTATTACATTCCTTGTTTTCTCCTACATTTTATTTTGTTTATTTATTTCATGTTATTTTGATATAATTATTTCAACCATCTTAGTTTATTTTTAGATAAAATCATAACTATTGGAATCGAGGTATTTAAGTCTAATCCAGTCTTTGTGACACGAACTTAATTACCGCTACTATATTTGATAACTCTTACACTTGCGGAGTTAAAAAAAAAAGGGCGAGCAAGTTTTTGGCTCCGTTATCGTGGACTAGTATTTTAATAAGTAGTTTAGATCTTAATTTAGAGTTTTTATTTAAATTTTTTTACGTTGGTATTGTTGGTTGATTGTGTGTAGTGAGGTCTACGGGTTCTTGAAATGAACCATTAGCGTCTTTTGATCCGGGTCTTGAAGCAACCGCTAGAAAATTAAAGACAACAAGTAGATCTATGGCTGAAGGTGGTAATGGGCGTAGACAAGTCGATTGTTCCATCGATGATGATAACAAGCTTAAAGGTCAGCTAAAGTAGTATTGGACCAAACGAGGATGATTGACATAGACAAGTCGATGGTGTCATCGATGATGATAACAAACTTAGAGGTTCAACCAAAGTATTATTGGAACCAAACGAAAGAGTCGGATATGAGTTAAAATGAGCCAATAAAATGCGATGAGAAGAGATGAACGGAATAGAGTGAGATTTAAATGACAGAGGGGGTGATGCACCCAAGATGAACGAGGTCATCATGGTCGAGAAATCCACATCCTCCCATTCGTAAGATTTTCGTCAAACGAGGAAACAAATTACGGAGAGATGTCTCACATTCCCATTCAAGCTAACAATTTCAACATCAAGCATTCCTTAATAAAAATGATTTTTCAAGATCAATTTGGGGGTACCACGGTCGAAGACCCTCATAAACATCTTGCACGTTTTCTACAAGTATGAGATTTACAAAAGATCAATGACGTAACTCAAGACGCTTTTGTCTATGCTTATTGTTGCGATTAATTGTACTCCAATACAATTTACCACAGCTAGATATTCAAGCTAGACTTGCGGAAATGCTCGAATAATATGAACCGCGCATACACTTGTTTGTAGCAAAAAAGAAATAACAGAACACACGATATTACGAGGTTCGACAACTAATGTCTACGTCCTCGGGCTCAACAACACACTCTTTTTATTACTTGGAGAAATGATTACAAGTTACACACACTTGAAACCCGAACAAGCTCGACTTTGTTCTAACTCACGCTTTAGTGATAAACTCTATTGTGTTGGAATGCTTTTTGATCAACACTTTGATCACCCTTTTATAGTTGCCAATTCATGGCATGTTCATTGAACACATCTATAATCTCTTGGCCCTTCATATTCACCGGAAGCCAAAGAAACACTTGTCTCTTGAAGCGATTAACCTCCTCGGCCATTATTCGAGCTTTTTTTTTTTTTTTTGGTGTGAATATCTTTGTACGGAACCTCGCTCTGATACCACTTGTTGCGATTAATTGTACTCCAATACAATTTACCACAGCTAGATATTCAAGTTAGACTTGCGGAAATGCTCGAATAATATGAACCGCGCATACACTTGTTTGTAGCAAAAAAGAAATAACAGAACACACGATATTACGAGGTTCGACAACTAATGTCTACGTCCTCGGGCT